>JAPMOQ010015583.1:170805-190700 GCA_026543055.1 Argiope trifasciata | reverse complement strand
GGTTGGGCGTTGTGAGGATGGAGAATCTAAAATGTTATAAAATAGTATTTATTTATTTTACTTTTATATATTTCCTGTATAATTAGAAAAAAATTAATGAAAAACATATATTTATTATCTATAGATGTGTTTACAGATATATTTTAAAAACTAAGAATTGAAATCCTCTAAGACATTTAAAGCGACATTTCTTGCATGGTTCAGATACATTATCATGAGTATTATGAGGGTGAAGAATCTGAAATGTTAAAAAACGTAGTATTTATTTATTTTTTAAGAACTGAAAGAAAAAAAAACTTGTAAAGAATAATATTTCTTTACATGTATATATAAATAAAAAGTCAAAGACTGAAATTAGGTAATGTTGTAACCCTTGCAAATCAGAAAATAAAAAATAATAATTATTATCACATTAAATATACGATGCCAAATACAACAAAGAAAATGCGTAAAATACGGGAAAAATAGTATTGGAGCAATCTTCTTTAAGAAAAGGAATATTTCAAAGACATTTCAAAACACTAAATATCCTCACATTCGCTTTTTTAGATATTATTGTTATAGATTCTTGTATTTCTGTGAAGCAGACATATCTTCACAGGAATTTGGAATATATTGCATTGATTAGTACATTTTAAATTATAATATTTTTATTATTGTTTAAAACGACCCGTATCTGTTTCAGGTGATTAATATATTGCTGTTTTATATATTTGAATTAAAGCTACAATATCTTTATAGCAGAAAATAACATAAAGCAAATATAATAGTATAAAGTAACATAAATTGAAATATTTAGATATGCCATTGCATCAAAAAATAATTGCTTTTATTTATCTTAACTGTCTTAATTATATATAATTTGTATTAAGGATTACTTGTTAAATAATTTTTTTTTATCTGCTTGCTTAAAAGAATCAATTTCCACAATTCAATATAAAGTTTCTTATGCCCTCATGAAGTTATTTAATTGTAAAATTAGAAACAACTGATAGATTATAATTAGTGTAATCACAATTCAATGTTTATTGTGATAATTACAAAATCTTCTTTCTTCGTAATGGTTATTTCTTTGAAAATACCAGAGTCCTGGCATAGGGGTGGCGCGTCTTCCCTGTCATCTAGGCCCACAAGGTTTCGAGTCCTTGATCACGCATGGTTGCTCTTCTATGGTTTATCTGTGAGGTATGTGAATGTGCCCCCCAAATGTAAAAAAGGGTAGGGCAAGTGAATTTGATACTGATAAAATAAGAGACGCTTACTGGGCTTAAATCGCATACAGATAATTGCCAGCAAGCTTCTAAAGTGTCATAAGTTACAGCGCAACAACAACCTTCAGGTATTCACTACTGTGAGGCAAAGGATTTTATTTTGGTTTATATATTCAAATTATTTACTCACTGGTCCAGAAGGCTTGGCATGTGCCAGGACAATGCAAGAGAGAACGACTAGAAGAAACATCTGAAATATATAATAATTTTCATTAAAGTATTATTTGAAGATAACTATAATCATTTTCATATCAGTGTGTTATTTTATATGTACATCAGGTTTTCAAAAATATTTGATGATTAACATTGGTTGAATCAATATTGATAATTAATTAATTTACTATTGTAATTATGACATAACATAGGACTTTTATATTGTATAATAATTGTACTACAATTGTTGGATACCAAATATTTAAGGACATTAATTTTTTTTCAGTAGTTTTAGATATTTATTCAGGAAAATAGAAAATTAAAATGTAACTTTATGATATAAAACCACTGGAAGGAGTTTGTAGATTTAAATATTCAATATTTATTTAAAATATTGTGCAAAAGTTTCACTAAATTTTTTTGCAGTGTAATCCTAATGTTTAGTCTTATAATTTTTGCTGTACTTGGAGATAGTTAGTTTTATGTTTATTCTTATAAAATGAACATGCGAATTCAAGTATAATTTTTCTTTACTAAATAATTTTACTACTAAGAACATTGATCTAAATTCTTTTCTCAATATTTATTTATAAAATGTGACATAAAATACATCCAAAAAATAATTTCTGGAAGCTAATAACTTAGATTTATCAACAATTTGTATTTAAACTCTTTTTCCTTTCTGAGTAATAATTTTTTTAATTTAATGCAAAGTTATTTGGATATTCATTTTTGAATTTTGGAATACAAGGATTTTAGTATAAACCGAGTAAATATATTTTATCAGGAGATGGAAACTATATTACATTTATACGCATATATTCATTGTTAAAGCATTTTTAGAGCCATTTTCATTGAGTTGTTAAAGAACTAATGTTAATTATTCTAATATTAAATTGTTAATGAACTAATGATAATTGTTTTACTATTAAATTGCTAATGAACTAATGTTAAATTGAAATTATTACAATTTAATTCTTTTTTGATACCATTTTGATGACTAAAATATATACAGGATTATTTTAGATTAATTAATCGAAATAAATTATGTTTCTTAAAACTTTGAGAATGAAATAACTTAAAAATGAAATGAAAATTTAAACTTATAATAAAACTGAACAAGGATAAAAGTTATAACAGAATTTTAATCATGCTATCAATGCTGTAATTTACATGAAATTAAAATCCCCCTAGAGAAAATTTGTTAATTAAAAATAGATTTACAGAAGTAATTTTACTATATGATCTTAAAGAGCTTACCTTTGTAAGAATATGATATTCTCTTTCCTGAGAAGATTTGGAATATACTTGACAATACCTTGATAATTTCCTTTTATACTCCCTCCAACAGGAAATAATTTATTCAATATTTGGTGTGACATAATTAAATGATTCAAATTTGAATTTTAAATTGAAAGCATACTTCAAAATCAGATAAGAATTAAAATTTTCTAAAGAGGGTCACATTATTCTGATGTCAGTGATAGATAAAATTTTCCAATGCCTTTTAATATACTATTAAATGATTCAAGCTTAAATATTCATTTCAAACTGACTTGTTCTGGTATAACGTTTTATTTTCTCTATAAATGGTGTTGGATGGTATTTTCAAAGGAATTATACTTGTTGAAAAAAACATTTAGAAACCATGCATGTAAAATTGCCACTTGGGGATTATACATGAAACTATACATGTAAATTGCAGATGTGGTTTCTGAATTTATTTAGATCCTTATTTTAATTTTAAAATTTTTAAAATTTGTTAATGCAGTTCTATGCATTATATTTCAACTACTATTGTAGTTTCATTCAAATGTTGGTTCTATTTGATATACGAAATACGTATATAAAATACATATCCGCAAGATAGATTTAAATAAATAGATTTGCACCAAAAAATATGAATTTTATAAATATTATTTGCTAATTCCATGTAAAGAATTTTGATTTTACTCAATGACAATAATTATATGTAGGGTAATAATTATACCTTATTTGGAGAATATATGAAAATTCTAGGATTTTCCCTCTCGATGATTTATTCCGGAAATTATGGAATTCAATTTAAGATAATACAACAACAAGTAGTCTAAAAATTAATTCAATTCCTACTTAGGTCAACAAAAAATTTTATTTTAGTAAATTTTTATTAAAAATTATCAATTATAAATCAATAAATTATTAATTTTCAGAAAAATTAAATTCGCATTCTTCGCCTTCACGTGAAAATATATAGAAATCCTTGTATTTTACCGATTGGCCTATTGCCTATTGAACTGAACTTTCATTTATAAACTGCTAAAACTTTATTTAATGTATTAAAATCTATTAAATTTAATGAATGAATTAATATTTGAAAAAAAAACCCCTTATATTAACATCGTGTGATCAATTACAAATTTTAAAAAACGTATTTGAACTTAAGTGGGTAAATAATAAGTATTTTATTAACGATTAAAAATTTTAACAAGATCTATCTATCTATTTATATATATTCATAATTAAACGTCAATTAATAAATTTGAAAAGCATAATAATTTCTTTTTCTAGTCCCATAAAAGTTAAGAAAGAAGATGTATTTTATAAACAATATTAAAAATTCTTTACATTTACGATTGCATCTGGGAATAATTACTATTTTTAGATAAAACTTTCCAGAATTTTTTTAATAATATGAAAATTAGTAATGCTAATGATAATGGAGAGTGTGTGTCTGTTTAGGTAGACAATTTGAGCTAGAAGTACCAAAATCGGAACATATAAACGGTAAATCTGGGTACGAATTAAAAGAAAATTAATTCACTAATTTTGGAATTTTTATGGTTTTAAGTCATAAATTTAGAAGCAGAAATTTTTTCTTAAGTTTAATAAATTATTAACAAATATTTTAAGATAATTTTATAAATATATACACCATTGTTGAAGTGAATGTTTGCTCTATTATTTGTTCAATCTTGTCTTTTTTAGTGGGATTTTAAGGGGCGTTTTTAAGGGGATTTTCAAGATATGGAGATCGAGCTTTATTTACTTACAGAGTGGTCTTCAGTTTCAGGTGTCCCTTCTGTAAAATCTCGTCGTTTTTATAATTAGAATTAGAATTTCACAATCAAACACGAACCTGAAGAACAAATAGCTGAAGCATAGAATGGAGGTGACAAACTATAGAAAATTTGCTAAAAGAATTTGAATAATTAAAAATTCATATTTATCAATATTTTTTCATTTGGCAAATGCCACCATTCCTGCTTTTATATAGTTTCTCGAAGTAGCCATTGCTTATAAAGTTTTACTAATATTCAGCCTTAAGGATTTTAACGTGTTGTCGAATTAAAAGAAGAATATTGGTCAATACTTGATTTTACATATATGATGATAATTTTTATTATTAAATGCAATAAATCACTGCTAATTAAAGATTAAATTTACAAGAAAACCAAAACCTAGTTTATAACAACTAGCCTTTGAAGGTTTTTCAAAGACCAGGTTTTTAAAAGAAAATTTGTCACATTACAAAATCGGTTTTTAAATTAAGAAAACCCGTTTAAAGAATGAATATTAGTATGTAAAAATTAAGTTTAAAGTTATTTATTTTGCAGTTTATTCTTTGAAAGGCCGAAATTTTCACAATCTTTTCAATTTTGCCAGTTGCTTTGACTAGTGTTTGTGCATTGTGCAAATCAAAGAAACTATTTATCTCAGTAATGCTTTTAAAAAAGAAGTCATGGAACATACATTTCGTAAGTTTCTTGAAGGCCCTGTAGAAAACCTTACAAATTCAAAGATACTGAAGGCTGAATTCTTATTATTTGAGATGATGAATAAACTTAGATTTTTTATTTAAAGCCAGGAAAACTATAACACCAAGCTCAATAGTAGTGAACGAGTATTTTCAATTTCAGGCAATATTGTGCCCAAAATAAGAACATGGCTTAGCCGCCGTTCAGTAGATATTATATAGTTTTAAAATCCTATTTTCTTAGGCCATATTAAAATTAATGAAAATAATATCAATGTTATATGAAATTTTTGCTTGTTTTCGTTATTTTGTGTAAAAGATATGCATATGTAATCCTTAATTTTTTTTCATATATTATATTATTTTGACATGGATATTGATTTCTCTTTTTTATTTTAGATAAATTAAATAAAAAAATTCCTACTCTATAGTTTAAAAAAAATCGAAACCCGGCTAAAATTGGTTTTTTGGAAATATTAAATTCGAAAACCCTATTTTTTAAAGTCGGTTTTTGAATAAACCCTAATAACAACTTGTGTTCTAAAAAAAGAAATATTTATTCCAAAGTTTTTACAGTAATAAGTTAAAATAAAAACACGTACTTGAAGAATTTTGAATATAAATAATAGAAGTTCACAAGTTGTTTCCGTAATTTAAAAAAAAGTTTGAAAGTTGAAGAGAAAAGATATTTAAAATCTCAAATTTTAATCCACTGAGTTAACTTTTTTTGAGTTAGAATATAATATAATATTGAAATTAAATCTAAATTTTTACAATAATTTAAATCGATCGGTGAGTATTAAATAAGTCTGTATTCTTTCAACTTTTAGAAGTAATGTATATTTGCATTTTTTGGTAAATATCAATTGCATTTAGTTACAGTTTGAGATAGTTAATTCATTTTTTACCTGAGAAAAAGTTTTTTATTGATATTTCTTACGGTACACCTTTTGGTTCCAAATTTTATAATCAGCAACAATTATAATTTACTTAGATCTTCATCACAAACACATTATATTTAGATATAATCATAGTCAACTCAAAAACGATAAAAATAGTAGTTAATCCTCAATTGCATATATTTGACGTGTAGAGTTAAGAATCTTCTTACACTTCCTCAAAAACAAAACAACCCCCCCCCCCCACCAGAAAACAACAACAAAAAAATCACTGTCAGATGTTTTTATTTATGTGTGATAATTATGTGTGATATTATGTTTTTATTTATTATGATACATATAACAGTAATAGTTATAATTAAAACCATGAAATATAAAGTTGGTTTCCAATCCCTTAAATCTGACATTTATTCACTTCTCAAGAAAGTATTGAAGTCTCAGAAAAAAAGTATCCGTACTTACTTAAATTTTAAGGAAGTACAATGACAATAATTAATCCAAAATCCTTAAAAATTGTATTTGGCTGGGGATTTTTTTAAATCTGATGTCAGATATTTCTTATACGTCCTGAAAAAAAAGTAAAAAGTCTTAATAATGCAGGCAGATAGTACGAAATGAGCAGGATGGTTATCTTCTTTGAACCCTAAAGTGGTCGAAACTTGTTATCGGCCGGAAACTTCAAGTTCAACCCAAAGTAACCAATGTTGTTCTCAAAAACAGAATGTCTATAAAATTATATAGGTTTCATATTAGATAATTTTATTCAATGTTTGCTCATGATTTTACCTTCACAATTATGATATTAGAAGTACGTCCGAAAATAACTCTGATGTTGCTCTTAAAAACAGGATGCCGATGAAACTAAATTGCACAGGTATCTGTTAAGATAATTTCACGTACTGTTTGCTCATGATTTTAACTTTTCAATAATGACATAATGTTGACGAATTGTTCTACTTTTCTTTTTAATTTTGTGAACAATTTAAAAAAAATTTTCTTGAAAAATTAAAACTCTTAAAAACGTTGATTTGTTGATAAAATATTTTTAAAAAATTTTTATCTTTGAAATGCTGTATGACCACTTAAGGAAAGTAATATATTCAAGTACAGTGATAGGGATCTGAAATTATGTATCTTAAATCTGTTAAAATGTTTAGATACGAGATTTGTTTCTTTAACATTGACTGGAACGTATCGCATCATTTGTGTTTTCGAATAACGAAGGACAAGTTTGACTATAAATGGACTTACAAAGAACATGCTTTATCACATCTTCCTTTTCTAGAATAAAGCAGTTTGTCTTTCAGAAGAAAGTCATAGCAACATTAAAAGTAAGTACTTATAATTTTTTTCTCATTTTCATCCAAAATATAGAATTCAAAATTTATAATTATTATATCTTCTCTTGAAAGGCAATAAATTAATAAAAAATATGTCAAGTTAAATATTAGATATGTTTGCTTTCAGATAACAATAAATTTATTTTAGATATTCTATACATATTATATGATTACAAAATTTATATTATTATTAAAAGTTTTCTTTCAATGACAAAAAAGAAAGCAAAATTGCATGCGTCTTTCCAGTCATGGTACATTTATTTCAAATATCTTAGAAAAGACTTAATAACAATTTTAATTTTTTCTTTTTATTTGATAGTTTTACTAGTAAATTGTGTCATGTATGATCTAGAAACGACCAAAATGATTTAAGAAACGTATTGCTGAACTTAGAACAAGCAAATTTAACTTTTTGCGTTGTCTTAAGTAGTACGGGTGCAATAAGAAAAAGTTTCCAAAATATTAATTAGATTTTTACTAAAAATATACAAAAATACAACAATTTTCTCCCAATATTATTTTTAAAAATCCATTTTGCTCATCTTAAAAATTAAAAAGGACTTTTCAATGATATTTATTTTAATTTTTAATTGTTTTCCTTCGAATTTTAATGCATTTAAAAATGTTTTTAAATATAGATTACATCAATACTTTTCGTTGTTTTAATAAATCACTTTATGTTCATATCACTTATGTAATTAAAATACATTATATGTGCATATTACATTTGATTTTTTTTATTATTGCAAGCTTAAAATATTTGCTATCTAATACTCACTGATATCACCAAGAGCAGAAGTTCTTATCTCCTTAAAAATTTAAGATTTGGTTGCGAATCAATGCTGATGATATTTATTTCCTTTAAAGTTTGAAAGGTTCTTTTTTTTAAAAAAAATCATTATCAATTTTTTAAAATTAAATATGTTATTCTCTTTTAACAATTTAATAAATGTAATCATAAAAATGAGTTTTATGGCTATGGAATTATTTATTTCAATTCAAGCCTAATGTAAAAAAAGGATTGGTATATAAATATATATTAAAATGCTGCCTTTCTCGTAAACTTCAGTTTTCAATACTTTTTGCTATATAAAAATAATGATTGAATTAAATAATTAATGTATTTTTTATTTATGAAATAACGCAAAAATAATAATAGTGAAATTAATTATTTCAGATGTTTCTTCTAACTGTATTAGCATGCATTACTATCTCCCAAGCCAGTCATTTACTTTATGATGTAAGTATGAAATTTATATCTTAGAAATAAAAAGTGGAATAGTTTTTTTTTGTTCAGGATTTTATTTATAGGATACTCAAAATCAATTGAGATATTCTTAATTAAAATAAAAAAATTAACAACTTCGATTAAAATAAGATAAATTTAACGACTCTTAATAACTTCTTTTTAGTTCAGATAATTTTTAAATAAGTAAATGTTCTGAAATAAGGCAATTTCAGATAAAAATCTTTATAATTCTTTGTCTGTAATAAATACTTCAAGATTTAGAGAACCATATTTGAGTATATATTTTTATAATTGCTGCTATTATTAGTCATTACTTTAACAAATAAAATCTTCAACTACAGGACTACCACATATCTAAAATTCTTTAAAAATATTGTAGAAAAAATTATTAAACAAATACTTTCTATTAAAAAAATGCTTAAGCATTTTCTATAAAGAATTGTTTCCGATATAATTTTTCTGAGATTAAAAAGACGTATTTTTCTAAACTTTTTATAACATAAGTAATAGATTCTGTTCTCCTAATACCATAATTTCTACTGTCCAGGAATCGTTATTTTTATAAACGCGTGAGTTCCAGTAGTAATTTCCTGTTTAAACGCAAATCAGAAGCTTAATTTAGAAGAACGAAAATTTTCATTAAAAAGCTTATAAGAAAAAATATTCAAAAAATTGACAAAAATTCAAAAGCAATTTGTATTTAAAAAATCTGTGAATTCTTCCTTGAGGAAAAAAAGCAGTAGCTGAGTAAAATTTTATATAATATTTCTCAACTTAAGATCCACATTATCAGTTTCCATCTTTACATATGATTTTGTTTTCAGACTTATCCTTACGCTCGTCCTTACCGAGCTGGATATTACGTCAGAGAGCCTCATCGTCACGAACACGCAGAAGTAGTTAGAGACCACGGAGGTGCAGTTGCAGGCCGATACGGTTATCTCGATGCCAGGGGAATTGGACGACAGGTGCATTACGTAGCTGACCACGCTGGGCTTAGGGCTAATGTGCATACCAATGAACCAGCATTAGTCCACAACGCACCAGTCGCTGCTGGTATTGTCTCTGATGGTCTTCTCGCTCGTGGAGTAGCCGCTGCAGTTCCTGCCTATAATCCAGTCCTCGGTTACGATTATGGATTGAATCCATATGGTTTGGGCTACAACAGATTAGGTCTCGGAAGTGCTTTAGGATACACTGGTCTTTTGGGAAGTTACCCAAGTCTCTTGAAAAAGTGAAGATTGATACCTAGAATTTGTTGATCTCGTTTTCTCTCCTATATATAAAAACTTTAATAATCTAAAACGAACGAACACTTAATTTTCTTTTAATTTATATTTGCTTTAAGACACATATTCTCATTGTTATTTTCTTCTATTTTCTTAGTTATGCAAAATAAAAATCAGTTGAATTCTTAAGGTTGTTTTTGTTTCCTTTCTTTCAAATTAAATTGATGTTTATATTAAATCTGAACAACATATGAATTTAAAAATATGAGTTAACGTACACTGCACATTAATGGTTAAAACATGGATACGCACATTAATGGTTAAACATGGATACATGGTCTATCATACATTTAGTTGATAGACAATAATTCTACAAACGTTAATTTCTATATTTGATAATTTGGAAGAAAATGTGGTGATAAATCTTAAATCGAAAGGATTATGTCAGGGTCCCTAAATTTTAAATTTATGTTTATTTAAATTCATTCTTTAATTTGTTTTTATATATTTCCTGTATGGCAACCAAAAATATAAAAGTAGTTTCTTTATTTGTTTTTTGTTGGTTGGCAACGGGGAAAAAAAGAGGGAGGAGAAAAAAGATGGCGACGTGATTGTTTAGAATTGTGCGTGATTTAAAAAGGAAAGTTTTGATGTTGAAAGTTGTGAGTTGAAAGAAATGTTTAATAAAGAAGATTATTTTTTTAAAGCTTGAACTTTATTTGCCTACACGTAAGCCACGACATAAATGTGCGGAGAAAAAACACAATGGATTTCGACCGAATTCGAAGAAGTGAGCTTTGAAAGGATTTCGAGAATTTGAAGAATTCCAAGATTTCTAATATTTCGACTCTGGTGAAGAGTAAGCTATTTTTATTATTATAGAGGTTGTTGAAAGAAAGTATATAATTTATAATATTTATTGAAGTTTATTTGGTTGGAAAGTTGGTTTAGAAATGGCGTTTTTAGGAAGATCAAAGAAGGTAGATTTACAGTGTTTGGCGGAGGAATTAGGAGAAACTATTACGGAAGATATGAAAGTTGTTGATTTAAAAAAGATAATACTAGGAAGTACGGAGTATGAGGAGGAGTTTGTGAAAGAATTATTAGAAAGAATAGTTAATGAAAGAGAGGAAGGAAGTAAGCGTCAAAATGAGTTTGAATTAGAAAGGAAGAGACAAGAAAATGAGTTTGAATTGGAAAAGAAGAGACAAGAAAATGAGTTTTTATTAAAAAAGTTGAAGATAGAGGCATCGTTTGTGAATAGTGGTGTTGGAAGAGAAATGAGTTCTCAAAATGAAAGGATGCAAGAACAAGTTGGATTACAAAGGTTAATGCATAACTTTGATCCCAAAGAAGGTGATATAAGTTTTTATCTAATATTATTTGAAAGACAAGCAGGAAGAGTGCAGATTAAAAAGGAAAATTGGGTAACTAATCTAGTTGGACTATTGCCGTTGGAAATGGCGAATTTAATTGCCCGGGAACCTGAAGAAAAGGCAAACGATTATGAGCACGTGAAGAGTTTATTATTGAAAAGATTTAAATTGAGCCTGGAAGCATTTAAAATAAAATTTAAAAGTCATTGTAAATCGTCTGAAAATACTTGGCGAGATTTTCGGTTTGAGTTGGCGAATTATTTCAAAGAGTGGATTATGGGATTAAAAATTAATGATTTTGAAAGTCTGAAACAACTTGTTATTGTGGAGCAGATGAAGGAACAGGTATCGAGAGATATTCAACAACATTTTATTGATTATTGGAGTAAAATTATTACAGTTGATGCTCTTTCTGAGAAGTTAGATGAATATGAAAATGCAAGGCAATATAAGAAAGCCTCTTTGTATCCATCGTATAGAAATTTCCGTCAAGAAAAACAAAGCTATTTTAATAAAAGAAATCATATCTTTGGTGAAGAATATAGACAAGAGTCGAGTAATCACAGAAGATTTGATAAGCGAAATTCTTTCAAAAACCCAGTTACGTGCTTCAACTGTGGGCGAGCAGGACATTTGGCCAGATTTTGTCGGGATAAGAAAGAGGGGAGAGAAAGGATTGAGGTTAAAGTGGCGGAAGTCAAAGTTCTTGAAGAAAAAGAGAACGAAAGCAAAGTAGTTATTGCGAGATTCAACGGTGAGGCTGTAATGGAAAATCAGAAAGGGGTTGCTGTTCAGTCAAAGATGTCTGATCTTAAAATAGTAAAAATTTCATATGGAGGAACTGAGTACGAAGCTATTGTAGATTCAGGAGCACAAATAAGTGTATTTAGAAGCAGTGTGGTGGGTAAAGAAGTAGATTCTAAAAGGATACATAATGCTGCAACCTGCGTTTGGTACGTGTTTAAAGGCTGAACTAAAAGAAGTGGAAATTGGATTAGTGACGAATTCGTATATTACACCTGTAATTAAGACGATAGTGACAACTCTGGATGGACTAAATGCTGACATATTATTGGATATGGAAATGTATGAAGCATTGAAGGAACAAAAGAGAATGTACAATACAACTGTCACAGTTGCTGTGAACTTAAGATCAGATGCTCAAAATGAAGCAGTGAATGTGAGTGTGAATAATGAAATGGAAGAAGGGGAGCCGATAATAGGGAAATATGATGCTGAAGAGAATAAAGCTGAGATCTTTAAGAAATAAAGCTGAGATCTTTAAGAAATAAAGCTGAGATCTTTAAGAATCAACAAAGGAAGTGCAATACTCTTCAAGAAGCATAGAGGTTGGCTAAGCAAAACAAAGGAGGATATGTGTTGGAGGATAATATGCTATACCATGAAGAGATTATGTGTGGAAATAAGGTAAGACAGCTAATGATTCCTGAAATTAGAAAGAACAAGATACTAGAAATTGCACATGAATCAGTATTTGGAGCACATTTAGGAGCTCGGAAAACAATTCAGAGGATCAAATTCTCATTCTATTGGCCAGGTATGAGCAAGGAGATTAGAGCATATTGTAGTTACTGTCATGGTTGTCAATGCAGAAAAGTAAATCGTTCAGTTGATAAGATTCCAATAACACCTGTATGTCGTCCCGAACTACCATTCCAAGTGGTAAATGTAGATCTAATAGGTCCTGTAGAACCAATATCATCACAGGGACATAAGTATATTCTGTGTTTGAAGGATCAACATTCTAGATGGCCAGAAGCAGTCCCTCTAAAATCTTTGATGGCTAAGAATACGTGTGAAGCTCTGCTGGAAATTTTCAGTAGGACCGGAATTCCCGAAGTGATTGTAATAGACAATGCAACTAATTTTACATCAAGTTAACACAAGAGTTTTTAAAAATTCTAGGAGCTTGTCCACACTTTTCAACACCGTACCATCCGGAAGGAAATGGTTTAATTGAGAGATGGAATCAAACTTTTAAGAATATGCTGCATCACACTATCAGAGAGGAAGAAAGAAGTTGGCATAGACAAATACCATTTTTACTATGGGCTTATAGAGAAGTTTCAAATGCAACTACAGGTGTTCCACTTTTCCTGCTGATGTATGGAAGAGAACCAAAAGGTCCGCTGTCGACATTAAAATCAGCTTGGACTGGTGAGATATTATTACCTCTAAACCTGAAAGGATCAGTGGAGAATTATTTGAAGGAGTTAAGAGGAAAGTTAGAGGTAGCAACAAGAAAAGCAAAATTGACAAGTGAGGTACAACAAAGTAAGTACGCTGAATATTACAATATTAGAAAGAAACCTCGAGAATTTATACCAGGAGATCAAGTGCTTGTATCGGACTCAACCAATAAACTTTATTCTAGATGGATAGGTCCTGTTGAAGTTGTGAGGAGAGTAAAACCAAATTCCTACTATTTGAGGATGCCTGAAGGGAATTTAAGATTGCTCTATGTAAACAAGATGAGGGAATACAAAGCAAGAATTCAGACTGTTGGAGTGGTTTATGATATTGACGAGGAATTCGATGAGATATACGAAACACCAAAACTTTCAATAGCTAAGAGAAATGATGAAGCATTAGAAAGAGTGAATGTTGAATACCTAACCGAGACACAACAAAAGCAGTTGAAGGATTTGCTATGTCGATACAAAACGTTGTTTTCTGGAATAATTAAACGAGCTAAAGTGAGGGAGCATGTGATAAAGTTAAAAGCTGGAGAGGAAACCATGAAACCCAAAACTTATAAGATACCGGAGAATTTGAAAAGAGAAGTGGATGCACAAATAGATGAATTATTAGAGTTAGGAATAATTGAACATGTAGTAAGTGAAATAGCACACCCAGTAGTATGTGTTCATAAGAAAGATGGAACCATAAGGTTATGCATAGATTTCAGAAGTTTAAATGCACTGACTGTACCTGATGCAGAATATGATGGAGTTGAATTTCTTAGTAGGGAAGAAAAAATTTATAACTGTGCTAGATATGTTGAAGGGATATTGGGCTATACCAATGGAAGAAAGCAGCAAACATTTAACAGCTTTCCGAACTCACCGAGGTCAGTATCAATGGAATGTATTACCGTTTGGATTAAGGAACGCTGCTGCAACTTATCAAAGTGCCATGTCTAAAATGGTCCAACCTATATCTGACTTTGCTTGTGCTTACATTGATGATTTAGCAGTATTTTCTGATACGTGGGAGGAGCATATGAAACATTTGGAAAAAGTTTTCAAAAGATTGGAGTATTTTAATTTCTCTGTAAATTTGGACAAGTGTGATTTTTCAAGACAGAAAGTTGAATACTTAGGACATGTAGTTGGTTCAGGTAGGCACGCACCTGATGAAGAAAGAATAAAGGCGATTCAAAACTTAAAATCTCCCAAGACAAAGAAAGAACTGAGGAGGGCATTAGGATTATGCAATTTTTACAGGCAATATATTCCAAACTTTGCAAAAACTGCTTTACCATTAACAGAACTTACTAAGAAGAAAGTGCCGAATGAAATTCCATGGAGTAAAGAGGCTGAAAAAGCATTCAACGAGTTGAAGGCTGCATTGTGTGGAATTACAGAATTAAAAGTTCCTGATATAGAGAAACCATACTACTTGCACACGGATGCCTCGCAGACAACAGTGGGGTGTTGTCTAGGCCAAATGGATGAAGGAAACAATGTACATCCAATAGCTTTTGGAAGCCAGAAACTGAGTCCAACACAACAGAAGTGGGCTACAATCGAGCGAGAAGCGTATGCTATTATTTGGGCTTTGAAGAGATTTGAAACTTTACTTTGTGGAGCTAAGATCTTCTTGCTAACCGATCATAATCCGCTAGTGTTTCTTACGAGTGCTGTGCCCAAATGTCCAAGATTGCAGAGATGGGCGTTAGCATTCAACGCCATGACATCGAGGCAAGTCACATAAAAGGGTCAAACTAAGCAATGCAGATGCGCTATCTCGACTGTAAATAGAAGAAGACGAATTAGAACTTTATAGAGAATTTAAGAATTTTTGGAACTTTAAAATTATTTATTAGTAGGGAAAGTCTATTGATAAGTGTAAATGATGTGACCCTTATTATTTTTTTTTGCCATGTTAAATCTTTGGATCTGATATGACTCTGGGGGGAAGGTGTCAGGGTCACTAAATTTTAAATTTATGTTTATTTAAATTCATTCTTTAATTTGTTTTTATATGTTTCCTGTATGGCAACCAAAAATATAAAAGTAGTTTTTTTGGTTGTTTTTTGTGGATTGGCAACGGGGAAAAAAAGAGGGAGGAGAAAAAATATGGCGATGTGATTGTTTTGAATTGTGTGTGATTTAAAAAGGAAAGTTTTGATGTTGAAAGTTGTGAGTTGAAAGAAATGTTTAATAAAGAAGTTTATTTTTTTAAAGCTTGAACTTTATTTGCCTACACGTAAGCCACGACAGATTACAGACACATTTTATTGATCCTTAAATTATTTAAGATAAAATAAATAGAAAATTGTACAAGAATTCGAATTTTCTTGTATTCATCCATTTTGAATGCATTATTTTCCATAAGAATTAAGGATTTTTTGAGCAATTTCATATATGAAGTAATCATATGAAAATATTTTTTCTCTACTCATTATAAGTTTACAACAAAATCTTTTTCTGAAAAGAAAAATAATCAAAGATTGAAAATGCATTACCTATAAAAATAATAATACTTACCTATAAAAAACTTTCGAATAAAAAATGTGAGTTAAGTCTGTAAATTTATGTTAATTTTAAAGACATTGTAATGACTTGATTAAATAAATAAGAAACATGATTAATAATTCCTTTACTTATAGTCATATATGTGCAGTACATCAAGTTATTCTCATCTAGATTAATATGATTGATAAAATTAGTCATCAGCTGAAAATTGATTGTTCATAATTCCTCGATCAATTCGTAAAAATAACATCACAGAAAAACTAACAGGCGCTTATCTCATCCGGCTACTTCACGAGCAGCTGTAGGAATCCACCGATCTTCATCGAGTGGATCTTAACACTCCAAACTTAACACTTCACTTCCTAATCATATGGAACTTCTTTGATTTCTTCAACATCGACTCTCACTGCTCTATCTTCTCTTCAAAAAAATCTTGCATTTTACTTTTTGTTAAATCTCCACCTCTCATATGCACATTGGTACATTTAAGTTCCCTGTCATCTAAAAGCTGTTCAACAATCCTTCCTCAAAGGTATCGAATCGATTGTGGGAATATCCGTTAATGATCCATCTTTGTAGATGACCTTTACCAAACAAATGTTGATTATTGTCCCTTCATAATGAAGAAAAAAATAAAGGTTTACATCCAAATGATTTGAAACTCTTGAAAATAGAATTATTTCCCTGCAATGTCATTACACAACGTTTTTTTTCTGCCAGACACAATGATCCTACTAATGAAGTGGATCCTTCCTCTGGCCTTTAGAATAAATATATTTAACAATGTGAGGATATTAACAAGTGGTGACACATCTGACCAGAGCTTCCAAAGCATGGGAAACGGGGAATGTTATATCAGGAAGCTAGCTAACTATATTCGCTATTCTTTTCTCTATTCCACACTTTAAAAAAATTCAATTGAATGATTATTTAACATAGCCTTTAGTAATATCTTTTAATCATTATCAAGTAAAAATGTTTCCTTCTTTCATTTTCGAAATTTTAATTTTAATTACATTTCTGTTAAATATGCAATTCAGTTGGATATTACGAGATATTCATAATGCACTTAAAGGCACACATATAATTACTGTTTATGTTCAACTACCTTTTTATGCTCCAATTTTGAGAATTTCATAAAATGAATAAAACATTAGATGAATAAGTGGTATAATGTCATACATTTATGACGGGAACGTAATATTTTTGTGAGAAATTAGCTATACCATTATTTTATTGATGATCCCAGAATGATCCTACTAACTATATATTTTTATAATTACAGATATTAATTTTTATCCGTTCTATGATTTTATTTAAAGGCTTATCCTTACGCTCGTCCTTGCCAAGCTGGGTACTACATCAGAGAGCCTCATCGTCACGAGCACGCTGAAGTAGCTCGAGATCCACGAGGTGCAGTTGCAGGCCGATACGATTACTTCAATGCCAGGGAATCGGTCGACAGGTGCATTATGTAGCTGACCACGCTGGGCTTAGGGCTGATGTGCACACCAATGAGCCAGCACTAGTCCACAACGCACCAGTCGCTACTGGTATTCTCTCTGATGGTCTTCTCGCTCGTGGTGTAGCCGCTGCAGTTCCTGCCTATAATCCAGTCCTCGGTTACGATTATGGATTGAATCCATATGGTTTGGCATACAACAGATTTGGTTTTGGAAGGGCCTTATTATACACTGGGCTTTTGGGCAGTTATCGAAGCCTCTATGATTAAATTCTTTGATTTTTAATCGAAAAGAGTCTGCCAGCACCATTTGAAAATTTATGATTGTATTTTAGAATAAAATATTTTTTTACCTTTTTGAAATATTTTCCCGGAACACATGTAAAAATTTCTTGACTATCTTGAATGTCCGCAGTAAATTTTTTTATTTTCTCTCACTTAGATATGCTTTTGTGAGAAGCGATGATATTGTTATCTTCTTCTGTTTTCTTGTTCATATAAAAATAAACTATGATTCCATGCTTACTTTCTTTGCGTATTTTTCTTTGTGAATTAATTAAAAAATATGAGTGCATTAAATCTGGTCAAAAAATAAATTCAACTAATTGCAGAATGTTACTTGACTTTCATATTTATTCCATAAGGACCGTTGGGAATGTTAATAATTTAGTAAATATTAATTTTTCATTTATAAATGATGAATGAAGTTATAATTGGACATAAACAATAAATTCTACGCTCGTGTCCTGACAAAGGGGTAGCGTGTCTTATTCGTTTTTATTTATTATTCCTTTTACTGTTTTAATTTTGTATCCTCCCAACTCCATAATCGAATTGAACAAAATTTGTTCCGTATACTCTGCAGCATCTAAAAGGGTTTATAGAGGTATTGAAAACTTTCAACGATCCTTTCAAGGTCATGATGTGAGGTTGAATATCATCACGTTTTCCTGCCATATATTCTAATCAAATTATCACACGAAAATTACATTTACACCATCTTAATATCTGAGACATAAACTTTTCTGTAGAGTAAACTTCATTTATTCGTAAAGGTAGTTCTCTAATTGTAATTATTTTTTAACACCATTTGGGAGAAATTTTATAACAATGTCTTTTCTTTCTTTTGAATATCTAACCTATTTTACTATTTAATTGGATTTATCAGTGATGTGCTTCTATCAAAGTTGAAAATATTTTCTTCACATTTTTAATTTTGCTTTTGTTACGCAGCTTATTTACTTGCATGTAAATTAAAGTTGCTATATAGTACCATTTGATCCTTTTTTAAAATAGATTTTAAGATGGTATAAAATACCAAACGGCAGTAAAGTCCTTAATGTTTTCACTTAATTTTGCTTTACCTTTTAGTACTATTGTTTTCAGTATTTTGAAACTTACTTTCTGGATATTCTATCTCACGAAGGAAAGGCATGAAAGGAATAGTACACTTTGGAATTCTTCCACATACTGTGAATTCTTGACATCTTCCCTATTAAATATGTCGTTTCTGACCTCTTTACTTAATTTAATTCAGAATAGAGCATTAATTTCTTATGTGGCTAATTCAAGCTCTGGTTAAAAGTTTGCTAAAGATTTCATGTAATATATTTAAAATAATGATATTTTTATTTAAAAAATCATAATTAGTAATAATTTAAAAGATATTAAATCATATATTTAAATACCATATATTTAAAAAATTATATTTAAAATATTTTTAGACCTTCCATATTTACAGCAACTCCTTAAATAAATTTAAAAAAACACGTTTTAAATAAATTAAACTCTAGATCATGAACTCGATATTAATCTCAAATTATTGTCCAAAAATTCAACACATGAAAGAAAATGCATTTTAACATTAAAAAGGTCATTACTATTTTGTAAAAAAGTGAGTTACCTAGTTTAAGAAGAAGAAAACTTTAACTTATTCATCATAATTTAATGTTTATTTCTCTTGCAGGGAAAAAATTTGCGAATTAATATATTTTTCCTATAGCATTGAGAATTGTGGCTATATTTGATCTTCATAAGGCTGCGAATAATTCGAGTTTTCCTTATTGTTGAAGGCCAGCATCTACTCCTTTCATCCTTATTTTAAAAACTTAATACCTTAAACTTAAAAAAACTTAAACATATCCTAACACATGTGGAAAAGTGCAGAAGGTTTTAGAATCCATTGCCAAATAAGCTAAAAGATATTAATGAAAAATTAGCATGCGATAGGTATTACTTTACTTAGTTTAAGTTTGAGTGTATTGAGTAGAATTGCGTTTTGAATATAAATGAAAAAAAGATTTTTTTTTCAAAATATATGTTTACTTATAAGTGCATTCAAGCAATAGACAAAAAAGTATTTCATTAACCTTAAAATAATATTATCAGTGGAAAAATTCTTTTGGCAAATTCTTCTTCAATAATTGATGAGTTTTTTAGCTTCAAACATTTTTTTTTTT
>JAPMOQ010015583.1:126721-169975 GCA_026543055.1 Argiope trifasciata | reverse complement strand
AAAAAAAAAAAAAAAAAAAAAAAAAAAAAAAAAAAGCACCGTTTTTGGCGCTTTTAGGGCTATGCTTTTCATTTCGAGTCATTTAAAAAGTTCCTTTAGAATCTTAAGCAGTAGTGTTCATTGTACTATGCATCTCCCCAATTTTAAGTCAACTTGAGTAGAATTTGAACTTCTAATTAACCCCTTCGCGACCAAGGTCTCGTGGACGCGACGCAGCGATTCCACTCTTATCAGCCCAGCGTCGCTTCCACGCGAAGAGCTCCGATTGATACGGAGAGACCAGAGTCGCGTATGCGTAATTTGAAATCGAAACGTCTTATTTGAATTTTTAAATGCTACTAGATGGCGGTAAACTGCAACGGTTTTCACAACATTCGACTCATATGGTATTTGACCTTCATGAACGGGCATTAGTTTCTGTTCTATGCTTCTGTATTTGATACATTTATTGATGTAAACAAAGTGAGAATCACGGCTCTTTAAAGGTCTGGGATTTAATGCACGCTGTGTTTATATTTTGACTGATAAGTGACTTGTTTATTGCTTTTTTTCGTTAGGAGAATATGGGGGAGTACATTCAGTGGATTATTGCAAGGGGTAAGAGTAAAATATTTATGAATGGTGTTCGGTTTTGGCGGCGTTTTTTTATGTGTGTGTTTCGTAGAAGTTTTGAAATATGTGATGGAAATATAATTTTGTGGATTATAATATGTGATGGGATATAAATGAGGAGTCTTTTTATTAAAATGCTGATTTTATACGAATTTTTTTGTAAAATTAGGCTTAACTGCTTAAAATGCGCGGGCCGGTAGTGACGCTCCGTTTCAGAGCGTTCGGTCCCGTGACTGAGTTTTATTTCCGGCGCGCTGGTCCTCAAGGGGTTAAAGAAAACACGATTTAACTCCAATTAGTGCGAAAACAGTCTTTTTCTAAAATTAGGCCTGTTTTGTTTAAAATTATGAGTATAGGATACAGATTTCATTGGTATTGAAGTACCATGTGCTCTACCGAATAATTTCTGATTCATCATATATTTCAGCTTTTAATTTTACTTTGAAAAACATTTAAAACATAAAGAATTATTTTATTTTGATTCAGTCAGCAAAAGACTTCTGAAAAAAATCGTCTAAATCTCATACACACAGGTGGAAAAAAATTTCGACACCAAGAAATATTTGTGTTAAATAAACAAAATTTGGTAGGCGTGTTTTTATATCTTAAAGGTAATATCGATATAAATTTCGTGCATGGTGCATAAGTGTAACGTCAGTAGAGTCAAAATGCATATCAGGTTTATTTTAAATGTATACCGTAAAGTTCGTTAGCATTAATTATCTTTGAAATTTGACTTATTGAGTTGATCGAGGTCGTGTAATAGGATTACGAGAAGGTGGATTTTCTTTTCGCTACATTTCTGAAAGACTTGGCCGAGATGTATTCACTGTGCATGATTGTTGCAAGCCGTGGCCAAGGGATGGTACTGCCTCAAGAAGACCGAATTCCGGGCTGCCATGTGGCTGTACCCTGAGGGAAGTCCGTTATTCGGCTTACGGCTGTAGCACATCGTACTGTGTCTGCGGTAAAAATTCAAGTTTCAGTTGGCGCCATAGTGACACAGTGAACTGTTAGAAATCGGTTACTTCAAGGACATCTCCGAGCCAGGGTCCAGCTGGCGGGCATTCCACTGAATCCAAGCCATTGTTGATTGAGACATTAATGGTGTCAAACTAGAGCTCATTGGGGGACGGAGTGGAGACTTTCTATGTTTTCTGATGATAGGTTTGTCTTGATGCCAGGGATTGTCGTGTGTTGATCAGAAAGATGCAAGGGGAATGCTTGCAACAAACTGTCAGCTACTTAGACACATTGAACCTACACCTGGAGTCATAATCTGGGGAACAAATTTTTATGACAGCAGGATCATTCTTGTAGTTATTCCAAACACGCTGGATGCAAATTTGTAAGTCTGTCTGGTAATTCAACCTGTAGTGCTACCATTCATGAATAGCAGTCATAGAGGAGTTTTCAAGTAGGATAACGCTCGAACTCATACCGTTGTTGTAACGTGCTCTACAGAGTGTCGACATGTTACCTTGACCTGCGAGATCACCAGATATGTTTCAAATTGATGCGTTTAGGATAACGTTAGATGACAAATCCAGCATCATTCACAGCCATCACTGTCTGTTCCAATATTGATACAACAAGCATGGAATTTCATATCACAAAGTGATATCCGGCACCTGTATGACAGATTACCAGCACGTTTGCAGACTAGCATTCAAAATTCTGGTGGCTATAAATGTAACAGAATTTCTTATTTAAAATGATTTTTTTAGCTTAAATTAACTTGTATCTTGAAAATTTAATAAAATTAAACACGTTAACTAGATAAATGCATAATTCAAATTGCATTCCTTTACAATGATTTTCTCTTGGCGCTGGGATTTTTTTTTTCTGCCAGTGTAGTACGTTAATTCTAAGAAACCCTATTCCGTTAAATTTCTTGACTTGTCTACTTTCAAATGAATAAAATAGAATTTAAATAGAATGTTTCTATATTTTGCTATCGAGTCTGACCAAATTATAAAGTTTTAAAATGGTGTAATTTTAGACCAATAAAACAGTTTTATAATCTTATGCTGTTTTTTGGAGAAATCTCTTAGCCTAAATTCGCGTTCCCCTTTCAGTTAATAGTCTAAAATAGCCCCTTTTTATTAGACAGTATCATTTTAACTTTCGCTTTTATCGACTGATTTACTAGGAAAATTGGTTACACTCAGTTTTCTTTAAATGGGATAAATATAACTTCTTGACCATGATGCCTCCAAAATTTCACACATTAAATTCTTGTTATTTAACTGTTTTTTATATACGCTTTATTTATAGTGTTCATGAGCCTGTCTGATCGAGATTTATCCAAAAACATCATTACTCTATTTTTAAAAAATCGTTTCATTAAGCATCAAAATTTAGCTACATTATAACTTTATTTTCACATCCCGTAAGCTGCTAAGATATTAACCATATTTTGGAATAATGGAAAAATATAACGCAAATATATAGATGATAAAATAATGAAAAACATTTGAAGTTTAAGGACAATGTAATCTCATTGGAAGTTAGACAACAAAATATTTGTCAAAATCTGCTAAATTTCAGAAAAAACTTATCAGCATTATTAAATAGATACCATGAAAAAGGTAATTTTTTCATTTTAAAATGGAACAAAATTCTCTCTTCTGCGATAACATGTTAAAAAGTTATAGTGAGAAAATCTCAAAATTCGGTTTAGTTTTTAACTACGCAAAATTCAAATTCTAACATTTGCTCCATTTGCACATTTTCCCTTCCAAGATATCCATGAGCCAAATTTTGTTGTTGTATGACCAATGATCTGGCCAGTAGAATGCCAATACATTCGCCCAGATGCCCACAAACCTGTACAGAGTGATTATTTAGAAGCAAGAAAGAAGTATAAGAGGTAAAATAATTCATCCTCTTTTAAAGAAAATTTTGACGGAAGTTTTCTAAGTCAATTTCAGTTAGTAGCTGTAGAATAAACAGAGTGGGAGCTTTTAACTGTATTGAATTTAACTTTCGACAGTTATTTTTGATTTGCAATCTACAAAAGGATCGTATTTTGTTTCGTTACCTTTTAATAGTCCTCAATGATAAAATATTTTTTTATTTATATATATACAATACATGATACAGTAATTGGAATAAAAAATACAATTATATTGCTCCATTGAAAAGAAACAGGCGAGTCAGCATTGTCGAATGGTAATAACACTGGATTCGTAGTCAAAAGGTCGTGAGTTTGAATCCCGGTAATTCTAATTTTATGTGCATATTTTTACTTTATTTGTCTCTCCTTTATTTCGTGTTAAGATTCTGGACCTATCTTTGGTTTACCAAATAAGTACTCTTTACTTTTCTTACTGCCTCCAGAAAAGTATTCTGGAACATTCCCTGCTGTTATAAAAGTCTATTATGTCACAGTGTTCTGAGTTTAGAGTTGAATTAATAAATTGGTTTAACTCTACTTCCTGTGTGTTCTTGAATTCTATCAGCGGGACAATATATTTTCGTATGTAATGAAAACCATTTAAAAAGAAAAACAACCTTTAGAAACAAGCCATGTAAAGTAGTAAGCATACTTAAAAAGGGTAGAAACTATTCTTACAATAAGAATATTAAGTGGATTATTTTTTATTTTAGCCAACACTTTTAAATCTTCTTCAATCGTCATATGTTTAAATTATAATTATGTAATACTTCGATTTTCTTTTCAAATTCTCTGATCTATCAAATTTTATCTATGCGGCATTGATAAATATTTCCAATAGCATCATGTTATACCTTTTTTAGCGTCATTTGTGAATTGCATCCGTTTTAGAATTTAAAATGTTTCATCTGATTTAAGAATTAAAAAAAAAATCTTGATTGCAAAGAAAAATGAAATAATTTTGAGATTGAAATAAAAAAAACAGTTATTGTGCATTATTAAGGACATTTAATACCAAAGCTACGATTTCTTTTGTGAATTCGGGAATGCAGGATACAATATAGGATATCACTTATTAAGGATTGAGATCATTCTCAATATCGCAAGTTGGTTCAGATTGCTCATATAATTTCTGGTTAAAATTTAAAACTTCATAGTTATTGATATCTGATGTGCTAAAGCTTAAAAATATCAAATTCTTAAACTCTCTCCATTGGAATTTCCGATAATGTTTTACATTCCAGATATCAAATTGCCAAACATTTGGTATCAAATAATAGTCATTTTTATCTTTAATGTCCTCAAAGTGAAAAGGTTTCTGCATAAACTGTTTGATTTAGAAGAGTTACACGTGTCTTGGAAAAAGAAAATTCATAAATAAACAAATAATGTTCGTTAAATTTATTTTTAACTTTTGCATGGTTTTTTATTTATTACAAAAATTTAAAATATACATTTAATATCTTATAGCTTTTATTTTTACGATACACTGTTTTTCAGGAAATTTGGAGCAATATTAAAATTCAAAAGATGGATTATTAAAAAAACAATTTTTAAAATTACGCTTTGCTTTTTCACTTTGGTACGTTGAAATATAGATCCAATAATACCTTTTCACAAGTCAAATGAAGATAAAGCGGGTTTCCTAACATGGATATATATCAATTTTCTTTTGAACTTCTAAATTTCTTTTTTTCAAAATTATTTGAAAAATATTTTTAGATGCTTGAGAGAAACAATTTTTTCAGAATTTATACTGTGGATTAACAGGAAATAATGAAAACAAAGTGCTTAGAAGAAATGGATAACAAAGTGAGACAAAATATTAGTTTTATTTGGATAAATCTGAAATTAAAACACATAAGAAGTAAAAGCGAACCACAAAAGTTTTAATTAAAAGTTATAATTAATCAAGCATAATTTCTAATTAAATTTTGCTTAGTTGCAGTCTGTAGTACAAGTTATTGCTTAGTGTAAGTGCACAATTTCTTCAAGAAGAGATCATGTCTTAACTCCCAATAGCAGCTGGAGCAATGCGAAGCGTTTCTTGCCTTGTGATATAACCTCAACTTAAAGCTCAGAGATTTTCATCTCTTCACTGAAGTGAAAAATTGATTAGGAAATCAATGCTTTCAGAATAAAGAAAAGTTTCAAAACATTACTAAGGTCTGTATCCCTTCACTGGCGAAAACACTCTTTGAAAAAAGGATTAAAAACTTAATCCAAGGATGTGACAAATGCCTGAAGGAATATTCACGGAAAATTTGCTGAAAAGTATATATGTATGTTGATAAATTTTGATAATTTATTCACTTTGCTAATAGAATTTTCTTATGGAATATCAGAGAATGAAAAAAATGCATTCTCTGCAAAGTATTATAATTTATACTGAGTTTTAATAAATTGAGATTTACTATATAGAAGAAAAAAAAACATAAATAAAATTATAGAGACTTTATTTTTATACTATATGCAATTTGAAGAGAAAATCTAATTGAGAAACTTTGTGAGAACAATGATAAAAATTATATTAGGTGATAATCTTTTGACCAATTTTTTCCATCTTCACACATTTGATTTTATAAAAAATATAATGAGTTTAAATTATTTCCAATTTTTTCAGTATTATTCAAATTATATTTCTCTTAAATCACATTAAAAATTTGATATCATAAATTAATGCCATTTACAAAGGAAAATATAAGATTGCAATAAAATTTTATATTATTGTACAAATAAATTTATTTTACTTCAAATAAATAAGAATGAAAATTATTAATTTGCTCATAAAATTCTGCAAATTATTAATTTATAAATATTTACAAAGTTAAAAGGATTGTAAAATATATTTGTAATTTAAAAGACACCTCAAAAATTGAGAGTACATCTTGCTTTTATTTGATAAATCAAACTTTTAGTACAAATAGCACTTTACCAAGAAGTCCAAATATATTTTTGTTTTTTACCCAAAATAAATGGTTTAATTTATGGGAAAAAAAATCAACGAAAAACTTCTGAATTGAAAATTTACAGATGCATAATAAAAATACTCAGACTCAAAAAGTTGAGAGTACACCCATAAATCCTGTCGATACTGCTACGTTCAGTGCTGGCGGGGTGGTCGGCTGTACGCAAGAAGTACACCCATGAAATTTTTGTAATATCTCGCATAGAAATAAAGTGTCACTGCTAAGTCGCATGTCTTTTGACTTTTATAATAACCTTTAAACGTCATTATAAAAGTCAAAATTAATTTTTTAACAAATTTTTTAACCGATTTAACAAATTTTTTGTGATATCTGAAGGTATTTTACCTAATTTTTCATGAATCACTTGTTTTAAATGTGTTTCGTTTCTAATTATGTATTTTTGCACCACTGTTTCGTGCCTGTCCCACAATATATGGTATTATTCAATGGCATTGATGTCGGGATACTGTGTTGGTGTGTGTAACAGCTATTTATGATGAAAATGACGCCATATTTGGTATTACGATCATTCTGTTTGAAGTCATTGTCCTGCTGTAAAATCGAATTTCCATCTAAACCCCACATTTTTCACACTTGCACTTGCAACTATATGGTTTATCCTTGCTGCAGAAATTTCTAAAGTCATAGACAAAAATGCAAGTGCTAAAACTGTGAGAAATGTCATTAGACAAGCTGGATATAAAAGTCGCACTGTTGAAGAGAAACAGTTTATCAGCTTCAAAAATCAGATAAAGCATTTGTAGCTTTAAAAAACATCAAATGAAGACCAATAACTTTTGAAAGACGGTTATATTTACTAACGAAAGAAAACCCAAAAATTTTGGTGGTGACAGGAATTTAATATGATGCATGATTAATATGGGGTAGGAAATCTAATTCTTAGATATAACATTATAAGCCATACCGTGTACTTCGATATACTACACAGAAATCTAAAATAAAGTGCTAAAAATTTGGGTTTGTCTTAAAATTTGCTAAAAAGATGAAAATTTCCTTTTCCTGTAGGATATCGACTCAAAACAGAAATGTCATAACAACAAGATGTAATGTCTTTTTCATCGTGAACAGCAGTTACACACACTATCACAGTACTCCGACATCAATGCCGTTAAAAATTCATGGGCCATATCAAAAAAGTGATACAAAAATACAAAATTGCACAACGCATTTAAAACAAGGGTTGCAATAAAAATGGGTTAAAATATCTTGAGATACCAAAAATAATTTATCAAATCGGTACGATGATGTTAACAGGTCATTATAAAACCCAAAAGACATGCGATTTAACAATGACACTTTGTATCTACGCAAGATATTGCAAAATTTTCATGGGTTTACTCTTAATTTTTTGAAACAAGTAATTGCGTACGTTTATCTAAAAGGCTTATGAAACATTTAAAATTAGAAGTTTTTTTTTGATCTTTTTTTAAACTCTAAATTAAACCATTTGTTGTGAGTAAAAATAAAAGCATGTTTGCAAAATTATTTGCATTGAAAGTTGGATTTTTCAAGTAAAAGTATTGTAAAAAAAATTGTTTCACTATATGCCTTTTTGAATATTGCCCAGGTATATCCTTCTATTCTTATAAAGATGTATTTTCAAATAAGGTTTAAGCACAATGGTATAAGCATCCTAAGAATATTATAATTATGTTATCATACTGACAGAACTCAAGAACACACCGAAAATAGAATTAAACCAGTTTATTAACTCAACTCTAAACTGAGAACACTGTGACCGAAAGATCTTCGGTTTTTATATCAGAAGGGAAAGTTCCAGAATACTTTTCTAGAGACAGTAAGAAAAGTACAGAACACTTATCTGGTAATCTAAGGAAAAGTTTAGAAATTTCTTGAACAGGCAATAAAGCTGAAACAAATCAAGGATAAATGTGTACATAACATTTGAATCTATCGAGATTCCAGCTCTCTATCTCTTTACTATTAGACCAATGTTATAACCATTCAGTTATGGAGACCGACTTATGTGTCCGAGTGTCGCATAAGAGATCCTAGAACTTGACGAGGAATTTGGTGACTTTGGCGACAAAATTGATAATACCCGAAACATTGAGAATTTCCCAATCCATCCATTAGTAACCAAGATAAGAGTAGAATGCTCCTGATTGCTCCAGAGGATTTTAACCCTGCCTCCCGGATACTATAAAAGACCGGAAATCTGAAGCTGGAATGATCATCAATCGAGTAGAGCTGAATTGAGACTTCTTGAATTGGTAGTTCTGAGCTGACGAGTTGAGTCGTCAACCGAGTTGCCGGTAATAGTGGTAGTCCTGGCGAGTTGTCCTGAATTGTGTTGTCATTAATAGTGGAGTCCTGGCGAGTGGTAGGCTTGAACTGAGTAATCGTCAATCATGGAATCCTGGCGATGAGTCCTAAATTGCTGTGTGCTGTATTCTGACGTTGTTGTGTCGTGTCGTAACCCGTTGTGTGGAGTAATTAGTCAGCATCTAAAGCAAGAAGAGACAGAGGAGTAGTTCAGCCGTCCAGAGAGACCTAAGTGAATGTAAACAGAATCTAAAAAGATTCCCTCCCGCACTGAATCCTGTTTGGCCGCTTTGTGTGGTGGAGAAAGTTGTCACTACTGGATTTTTACATGTGGGCTACTTTTTGCTGTAAAGTATTGCTGTGTGCGGCCCTTTGTGATCATCTCGGCTGTATATAGTTGTCTTCTGCATATATTTGTCGTCTGTAAATCGTTGTCGTTTTTGTACAATTTTGTCTTCCTACAAATAAACGTCACTGTTGTGTTTTCTACTGAAGGACTAATCATTGTTGTTAACTTCTACACCATACACCCCACAATAAGTAAACGAACCCGAGAGATAGGAAATCCGTAATAATGTATATAAGCTTGAAAGGCCAGAATTAGGAAATACTATGATTTTCACAAATAAGAAAAACAAAGTAATTGCAAATACACAAAAAACACCAATCGAAATGCTGTAAATAAGTTGCAGAAAATATTAGAAGAAAATCTGTGGAATAATGCTCTTCGTGCAGAGAAGTATTATAGTAATACTCAAAAAATTAGGTTTCAATATCCCTTTTTGAATCTTATCGATTTATATCCTTCTATTCTTATAATAGTATAGTTGTTGAAATGATGTAAAGGGTAATGCTATAATTATCTGAAGAATATTAAAATTATTTTCCACACCGAGCATTGCGTACTAATAAGGCAAAGTCAGTTTAATTAATGAAATATTCTTTATTGTTTTTAAAAATAAAAAAAATGTAGAATTCAAATTTTCTAAAATCGTTAAAACTATCCATATATGGTTCAGCTGGATACTAATTCAGTTCTCAGAATTTTTGAATCAAATTTATTCAAGCTGTATTATAAGAAATGGATTAAAACATTAAAAAATTATTACATGATTAAAATCATGACAATATTTTAATAGTGAAATAAATGTTATAGTTTGCCTGAAATTAAAATCCTCATACTAAAAGTTTTTTAATTTAAAGATTCATTTACAAAATTAATTTTACTATATAATCTTAAAGAATATATAGTCCCATTATATAGTCTTTCTCTGCATATGGTATTCTCCTTAAGGAGAAAATATTAAACATTCTTGATGACAACTTGCTAATTTCATTTAATATTCATTTCAACTTAAAAGCTGGTTTACACATTGAGGTGACATAGTTGATTATCTAAGCTTCCATTTAAAATATTTGACATACATACAATTCAGATATGAATTCATATTTTTGTTTTTATTATGAAATTATTCTGTTGTCATTATTTGATTAAAGCTTGTAGTACACCCTTTTTGTGCATTTCAGAATGATTTCAGCTTTGATATCCATTTCCAACTGATTTATTTAGATATGATTTACGATTTTCCCATCCATTTCTCATTGCAAAACAATGTTCTCGGTTGATGGAAATCTAATTTATGCAAATATAAAACTCAATGAATACAGTTGTCAGAACTTCGACATGTATCGAATATAGCATTGAAAAACTTCTAATACCACAGGTGTTATTTAAGAAATAGTTTAAAAATTGTAATATAAGTTTCAAAATAGATCTAATAAGATAAAGTAACTATAAAAAAAATATTTGAACTTGAAACATACAATAATATAAAACATCTATAAAAATAACAACAACAAAAAACTATTCGAAATTGAAACTTACTTTTATTTAGAATTTAAACAGTAATATTTTACATGAGATTTAGAAATATGATTCTTGCAACTTCTGCATAAGATATTAGTTTTACTGTCATTGCTTGAAAAACAGAGTATTTTTTATGCTTGACATGCAATGAAATATTCTCAGAAAGATCCAGATTATACTTTTTCCCCTTTTCTCTGTATTCATCTCACTATACTTATTTTCTTGGTAGATGAAGTATGACTTAAATGTGTGGAAAAATGAGTTATTTTAACAATTCTTCTCAAAATAGCTTCCGTTTAGACAGTTTGTTATCAGTCCATTCACACTGTATTGAAATCCTAGAGTTAGTTTAGTTTAGTTTAATTATATTAAATAAACTTATAAAAACCCATTTAAAGCAACACGAGGGCTATTTTGAGACGGGCTTTGTAATTTTCAACCACGGTCAGATGACGAGGACGGCATCTGAAGTGGCACCCCCTCTCCACACCACAACAGCGGGAGGACGTTTGGCCTGACAGATTTAACGTTCAAGACACCCCCTTACACGACGTTTCTTCGGTAGAATCGAGTCTTGAACCTGACACCCTCCTGCTCCGAAGCCGAGACCTTACCACCAGACCACCGCGGCCCATTGAAATCCTAGAGCAGATACATTGTACGCTTATATAACAAGCATGTTATAGAATACTATCATGGACCATTTTTTTATAAGTGTTTGTGTTTGAAAGTTGATTAAGAGTATCCACAGACACTTTAGTTGAATTATAATCTAAGATTATTAATGTTTCTGGTTTTTTGCTAACATATTTATCAGAATGCAAAGTGTTAAGAAAAGTAACATTCTTGCTCTATTTTTGGGATATAGTTTAAAACTGTTGTTTTCTGTAAAATAAAATAAGTCACTGTAAACTTCTTTGTTTGGTATTTCTTCAAAAAGCTAAGATTTATTTTTCCTAATTAAGCCAAAAACAGTCATTTCCGCTTTGGAAGAAGTTACCGTAAATTGCAAGATGTGAAAAAACTATCACATGTAATATGCCCCTAACACCCATTAGTAAGATCGCACACTACTAGCAATCCTTGATTTTTCCCTGGATTTTGCCTTATTCTTTTCCATTTCAAATTTGTGTTTCAGTACATACGAAGTTTTATTCTCACTCAAAGTCCATATTTAGATTTCTTTGTTAGTATATACTATTTGGAAGAACTTCGACCACGAATCCCACTAATTGTAAATCTACAGCAATATTTTTATTCAGATTACATAGTTTTGGTAGAGTTCCTCTCCACTTTTCCTAGATGTCTCTTACTGCAGCTAATTTATCCAAATTTATTTATTATTTTAGTAGATTTATCATCAAAACGAAAAATCTCGATATAGTGCTTGCCAGTTCAGGTGTCGTACTCGTCATCTGATCTTGGTTCAAAATTACGAGGTCCGTTCCAAAATAGCCGTCGTGTTGCTTTAAACGGGACGTTAATATAACTAAACTAAACTAAACTCGATATAGTGCAAAATGTTTTAACGGACTTTGTCGTACGAAATATATTTCTGCCAGTTTCTTTATCCAATAAGCGTTTTTTTTTCTACATATGATTTATAAACACTAGCTAACAATAATAATAAACCAATGAATGTATTTAAAAAGTTTTGAGTTCAATATTTTCTTTTTTCTCGACAAACCCTTTCTCCTTTAATATTAGTCATATTTATGATTTCGTTTTCAATTATAAAATTGTATACTATCTCAAATGCAGCTTTATACGTCTGATATCCTTGCACACCTTGTGATCTTTGAAATAGTTTTAATATTTCTAATTTTTATAAGTTTTTAAAATTACTTTAAAGCATATAGGATATTTATAATAATACATTTCACATAAAATAAAAGTAATTTTTTTTTCAAAAGCATATAATGTGTGGTTTGGAAGCATAAGCTTTCGTCAGCGTATTGTTATCACTAAGAGAGCGGAGGCCACTGTGGCCCTGTGGTAAAGTCTCGTCTTCGGAACCGGAGGGTTTCAAGTTCGAGACTCGATTCCACCGAAGGACCGCCGTGTGAGGGGGTCTGTTGCACGTTAAATCTGTCAGGTCAAATGTCCTCCCGCTGGTGTAGTGTGGTGTGTAGAGGGGGGTGCCAGTTCAGGTGTCGTCCTCGTCATGTGACAGTGGTTCAAAATTACGAGGTCCATCCCAAAATAGCCCTCGTGTTGCTTTGAAACGGGACGTTAATATAACTAAACTAAACTAATCACTATGAGAACATCTAAGATTAAAAGATTTAGTTAGTTCTCAGTGCAAACTAAATTTTGAAAAGTGTTGTTATTGGCACATTCTATACGAATTCAAATTAATATTAATAAGCATACTTTTTAGAAAAATAAAAAACAACAAATATCTCTTAGAGCCTTTTGTTGTTGTTGTTGTCTTGTTCAGTGAAAGTAGTGCACTGGGATCAAATTGATCCAAAAGTGTCCAACACAGCTCTGGCTACATTAATAGCCTCTGTTCTAAAGCCTTTTAAGCAATCTGTATTGATGATTGAATAATTCTATATTATTTGAGGCAAAAGATGGGTTATAAATCTAGATACCAACTTCAAGCAGAATTTAAAAGCTAATTTATTGTTAGAATATATTTTAATAGAGAAAATGGTTCAAATTTTAAAAATATACACTTCATATAATTTGAGAAAATATATATTCTCAGGAACTTGAATTTTTATAGAGACTAGATGCAATGAGCTATACCATATATATATTTTCTTCATGCAGTAAATTGAATTTTGTATAGAATCAGAAAAAAAAAATTATAGGATAATCCACTAAAAAAATTTTTTTGCGCATAAGAATTCAGTATTATGCGATTTTATTTTCTGTAGGTGCATTTTTTATTAAAATAAAAACGAGTTTCGTTTTAGCAAAGAAAAGTATTAGTTGAAGCATTGAAGTTGGATTTGAATTTTCTTACTAAACCCAAATATGAATTTTAGGGGATTACAGAAAAATACTAAAATGCAAATAAAAATGATCATAATACTATACATCATCTGAAAAAATATATGGAAATCAATATTTAAGTATTCAAAATGTTTAACTCATTAACTGCTAAAATCAAGTTCCTTCAAATATTTAACTGAAATTTTAGTGATCATTAAAAGCAGCAAATTAGTTGTTCACTAAAACCAGCTATTGGGCTCATAAATTCTGAAATATTTGAGCATATATATATTATATAACAACTATATAAAATCTCCATGGAGTTACAATTTTCAACAGCAAAAACATTCTGTTTTAGCCTGATAAACACTCTCAAAGTTTTTCATTAGTTGTTCACATTTGAAAACTATGGAACCAGTATACTGTTTGAGATTCAAGCGTTTTAGTAAATTTTGAACAAATGTAAAGCATAAAACCTTAAAATTAGTTATGACAGGGGGGGCTGTGTCAGCTCGTGCATCTTCCATGTATTCTAACCATGGTCTAAAGCTTAGAAGCAGATTCCAAAGTAGTGTTTTCAGAGCATGGTATCAAAATAATTCAATTTAACTGGCATCAGTTTGGTTGATTTTGCACGTTTAAGTCCATTTTTAAATTTTTTATAAATTTATGAATTTTATTTCCTTTTCTAATAAGTCCAGGCAATAATTTTCTCAAATAATCCAAAATATTTTTCCTGCTTTACTTCATCACAAAACAAGACTTTTAATTATTAGTTTTTTTTAATTAAAAAGAAGAAAAAATGCACTCGAACTTGCAGATATCAATCAGATCTTGTGTTTCCTCATTCTGATAAAATGATTCGAAGTAAGATTTCCATCAGAAACATTGATTGTAATTCTGTCAAACTGATCAAAAACAAGATGCGTATCTTAAATAGTGAGTGAAATTTATCGCAACATTAGCATTTTTGAATAACGAAGGACAAGTTTCTGACTATAAATGAAGTGCAGATAACATGAAACACCACTTCTACATCTTCTACGTCGAAGCAGTTGGTCTTTCAGAAGAAAATAACAACAAACTTAACCGTAAGTATATCTCAAAATATTCTTCACTTAAAATTAAATTATGAATTGTCGTACGAAATTCCCATGAAAATACATGGAAGATGGTAAAAATGACAAACTGGCAATTTTTTATATTGTCATAAATTTATTTCAAATATCAAGTTATTTTCATGTCAGTATAGTAGTTGCTTTTCTTTAAACTTCGTAATATTTAGAACGCAACACGTTTTTTATTTCAAATTGCAGCATGTTTGATCCGATAACTTTCAAAACGAATTACAAGATTGACCTTTGGAATTACATAAAATAGTTTATCATAGCTCCATTTTATGTAACAGCGGCTTACTAAAATTTTTTTAATGTTTAATTAGATTTTGTCTTTAATATCAATACAAATTTCATGCTTTTCTTCAATATCTATCACATAAAAAAAGCCTTTGCAACATTTTCTTTAATGCTTCCAGTGGCAACCCGTTTTTTCTTCTAAAAAGGGTTTTCTAGCTTCAATATATTAAAAAATACTTTAAAGTAAAAATTACATATTTTTTCACTACATTTGTCACAACGTTCATAAGCATAAATTTCACGACGATATTAAATTATTTTTCTGATTGTATTGTAATTGTCAAATAATTGTTTTGTGAATGAAAGATGTTAACTTTATTTACTTTTTTTTACTAATCAACATTTTTTCAATTAGTTAATATGTCCTTTTTCATTTACCAAATCATAATATAGACATTATAATGCAAAAAATGCATTACGAGTATCTTTCGTTTACCATAATATTACAATGATAATTTTATTACTGATCGATTATGATGCTAATAATTGATATGCAATTACATCTGAAAATAATATTTTGATCATAAATTTATCATTAATGGTTCTTTAAATATAATAACTTCGCTCTAATCTTGTGAAAATAAAATTTTTGATAAATAACTTATTTATTAACGCAAATAAAATAATCACGGGATTATTTATTTTCAGATGTTTCTTATTATAGTATTAGCTTGCATTTCACTCAGCCAGGCCAGTCTCCTCTACAATGTGAGTATTACATTTGCAATTTAAAAATTTATAATGCAATAATATTTTTTCTAAGATTTTTTTTTATTTGTCTAATTTTTGATTAACATCATGGAAATATTCTTAACAAGCATATAGTGACGCAGAAATTTTGAATGAATTTACTCTGTATTTCTGAATTTAATTTTTTATTCAACAGCTATTTATATTTATTTAAATATAAGTAGCTGCTTTATATTTAAATAAATATGTTATTACTATTCAATAGTTATATTAATATTTTACTAAAATAATTATATTAATATTATAATACTATATTAATATTTATTTTTAAAAAAGCCTTGTAATTTTAATGTAGGTCTTGCATTGAGTTATTCATAAAATAATATCTTTTATACAGTTTCAGGTTTTTACAATAAAATAGTTTTAATTGCAGTAAAAATGTACAATTCAAAAGAAACCACAAATTTGTGATGACTTGTTCAAAATTGGTTCGTTACTGAACTGATTGGTGAATTTCAAAGTTTACCAAAATAGTTTTTTTTAATCAACTTATACTGAAACTTGCTTCTAAAACTGTAGTGATCTCTGACTGATCTTCTTTCTGTGGTAAGAGTAGTTCAATCAACCTTCTCATTGGTTAATCTTATTTATCCAGCAAGAATTAAATTGTAGATTCGTTACAATTCTTATTCACCAGAATATATTTCAACAAAACCTAAGTTCCTGCTAGGTATTCTCAGGAAGAATCAATGACACAAATTATTCATGCATAATAAATTAATAATTTGAAGCTAAATGTCTTTAGAATGCATAAGCTTCATCGGCATTCATATTTTAAAAGTATTCGTCATCAAGCTGACAAAGTAATTGTCTCATTTTTTAATAAATTTAACTTAATTTAACTTAAATATAAATATGAACGAATTCTTTGAATCTGAAATAAAATTCTTTCTGTATGAAATATAAACGAATTCTTTGAATATGAAATATGATTCTTCCTATATAACAAAAATAATGAATTCTTTGAATATGAAATATAGTTCTTTCTATATGAAATACATATGATTTATTTGAATATTAAATATAATTCTTTCTAGATGAATTGTATATGAATTTGATTTAAGTTTTAGTAAACCTTGTTAGAGAAAATACATATTTGGATTTATATTTGAATTATATATATCTAGTAATTATCATATTAGCAAACGAAATTCTTCAACTAGCTAACCAAATCATATTTACAATTCAGAAAAATATTTTTCAAAAAATAAATTAATGTCCAAAGTAAATGAAAACGGCTAGAGTACTTTATAGTTAATAGTGTTCTAAAATTTTTTTTCAAAGGACAATAAAAAGGAAACAATAATTCAAAATCTTACTCAATAGGAGTATTGTTTAAAAAAAGATTTCAGCTGTAAATCCATACTGCACACTCCATTCTATTTTCAATTATTACATCCTACCTAAATGGAGTGCACAAACGAATTATAAAAATATTTCAGCAGTAATTTTCAACTGAATGAAGCGAAATATGACTGACAAATATTTGATTGAATTCTTATTCAGTGATGAGTTTTGCATAAAGTGTTTGAAGAAAATTTATCGACATCAAAATGATCAAGAATCCTGGAACACTTTCCTTTAAATTATTTTTTCATATTTCATGGAGTTTCTCAGAAAATACTCGGACAAAGAATTGAATTAAAATATCACATTTCTTTGTATAAGATGCTTTAAATTAAAATAAAACATATGATTATTTTACATTTCTATAATCTTATTTCCAGGCTTATCCTCACGCTCGTCCTTACCAAGCCGGATACTACATCAGGGAGCCTCATCGTCACGAGCACGTTGAAGTAGCTCGAGATCACGGAGGTGCAGTTGCAGGAAGATATGGTTACCTCGATGCCAGAGGAATCGGTCGACAGGTGCATTACGTCGCTGACCACGCTGGACTTAGAGCTAATGTACACACCAATGAACCAGCATTAGTCCACAACGCACCAATCACCTCTGGAATTATCTCCGATGGCCTTCTCGCTCGTGGTGTAGCTGCTGCAGTTCCTGCCTATAATCCAGTCCTCGGTTACGATTATGGATTGAATCCATATGGTTTGGCCTATAACAGATTTGGTCTTGGAAGTGCTTTAGGATACACTGGTCTTTTGGGAAGTTACCCAACTATCTTGAAAAAGTGAAGATTGATACCTCGAATTTGTGAATCTCGTTTTCTTTTGACATTGTGAATTTTTCAATTTTTTTTTCTCTCAAAATTAAATTTACCTTTCTTTTCTTGAATCAATGCAGTATAACTCTTTTTCTTTTGATGATTTTTGACAATCAGTTCTGTTGTTATTTTCTTCTGAATTTGTTTTAAAGAAGAATAAAATTGAAATGAATGTTTACTGGTGTATTTTTTTGATGAATTAAATTTAAATTGTTGGATACATTTTGTGCAACCATTTGTAAATTTTAACAACAATTTTTACTTCTTAATTCAGCAATCAATATAATGAAGATAAACATTGTTTTGAAAGGAATTTTAAAGCTGTTTATTTATTTATTTTTAAAATCTTTAATTTTAGTAATCGTATGAATCTTATTTATTTTTGAAATATTTAAAAGAAAACAGAGGGAATGATTTATAAAGTTTTGAGTTTTATTACATACAAATTTATTTTTATCTTTTATTTCTGAGTAGGAAATAATTGATTTTTAAATCAATTTTGATGTGAAAAATACTGTCATGTCATATAGGCTTGTTGTATAAAAATGTTTGTCAACTATATGCCTTTATTTAGCATATGTGTAATATTTAATGAATAATAATACATTTTTACATTTTTTATTTATAGTGTGTTTGTGATCAAATTAATTCTTCCGTTAAAAATGTTTACCAGTAAAGAACGAGCATCTGAATAGATATTGTTTGATACTTTTTATTAGGTAATATGGAATGAAATCATACACGTTATTTGTATCGCTAATGATAAATCTATCTTCTTTTTTATAAATGATTTTTCGATGTTCAAATAGCACAGCATTTTTTCGTATAAAAATATCGTTGAATATTTTGTTTTATTTCATTTAAATGTTAAACAAATTCTGGTTAATGTATAATGAGGCAAATAATCAAGGAGTCATTTAGAATTACCGTAGCAACAAAAGTTTGTATATCATTCTTGGATATCCAAGTTTTAAATATATAACTAAAAATAATAGAGAAAACAAACATTATAACCATGTAAATATTCCTAAAAATTACGCATAGCTCTTTCCCCCGTCTTACTATATTTTTTCACTGAAGGAGTTTTCAACGACAAATCAATTAAAAAGTACTAAAAATTTTTAATGCTTAAAAAAACTTTAAATTTGTTTTTATTTATTTATTTTTTATTTACTTCTAAATTTTATTTAATTTTATTATGAATTTTAGTAGACGAACTACAGAATGATAATAAAATCATAAACGTAATATTGAAACGAAGAATCAATAAATCATTAAAGAGTATCTTTACAGCATTATCATAGATGTCCTTATCATAAAACATATGAAAACTAAATTTAGCTGAATAAATCTATCCAAATATGATTGAAAATTTGATTAATGATACTAATAATTAATCTACTATTATTTTAGTATCGTGATGAAAATAAAATTTAAATGGAACCCCAAATTTACAACGAAAGTAAGTTTTTCTAATACTGTTAAAAATAATTTCTAGTCACATAAAAGCATTCATTAAAAATACAAAAATTCCTAAATTAGAATCTGGTTGTTTTTGCACTGTTGGAATTAAAACACTTGCTATATCACGAAATAAATTTAACATTCCTATTTAATCACACTCATATCCATAAATTAAGGATAATACAAGTTGAAAAAAAAAGAAAGAGTCAAAAGCAAAATAAATGTGATTTATTTTTAAAGCCTATTCATTGAAAAAAAGGTAAAAAACAAAAAGATGCTATGTGTTTGATATAATTAATAAAAATTGAGATTTTTTGCTCACTTAAGCAAATTACAAAAAGAAACTATTTACAAATAAACCATTTGTTGGTATGATAGTTAAACATTGTATGTCTACTTGACGATGCAATGCAATCCCTACAGCGCTTTGGCATACTGAGTATCAAATTATCGATCTGATCTTGGAAATATTGAAAATCTCTGCACTATTCATTAAGCAATGGTCTCTAAAGTTCCGGAAGGCATGTAGGAGCTGGTTGAATTGCTGTAACTCGTCGGTCAAGCTTGTACTACACATGCTCAACTGGTTTCAAATCCAGCTAGAATACTGACCAGCCCATACTGGTGATATCCTCCAATCGAAGTCATTCGTTTACAATGTTTGCACGTTCAGGACATACATTGTCGTCCATGAACACGAATTATGCGCTTATAGCGCTCCGAAGGACATCCCGATAAATTTGGTCTGCCATGGTTTATATTTGAACATGCAGGTCAGTTTTGACACTCAGAATAATTCCTCCCCAAACGAGCAGTTCTGCACCACCATTACGGTGTCGTTCAATGATGTTCTCTTTGTGACAACTGGTATCTAGCACTCTCCATATGAAAGTCCGGCTAGAATCAGACTACAAGCTGTATGGAATGAAATCATGATGGACTCGTCGAAAAACATCACACGAGCCCTCTGTTGCGGTGTCCTAGATGCATGCTCTCTACTCCAGGCTAAACCCAAGGATAGTGAGTTTTAGTAAGTGAAACATATCTGGCAAGTCTGCGATTATATAGGCCAATCTGCTCTAAGCATCTGCACACATTTAATCTTGAAACTGTCGTACTAGTTCCTGAAGAGAGCTGACGAGACAGGTCTGATGATGTAGTTCATCTGTTTCTTTTGGCAGTAACTGCCAAACATTGGTTCTCATTCGGCGATACAACTCGGGAGCAACTTATACTGTAAGGTTTACTTACATTACCGTAATCTTAGAATCATTAAAAAGCCTGCAGATGACACTCTGGGCGATTCCAAGTTCCTTTGATACTTCCAGCTAGGTATGCCTTCATTCCGAACTACCAATAATTCTACCTCGTAAAAGTTCATCTAAATGCATCGTTTGTGTCATAATATGTTGTCTTTACACTGAAACACTTATAAGGCCATTGGAAACAATTTAACTTCTTTGTCTGTGTTCCTTATACATCACTCTTTTACACTCTCGCCATTGTGAGTACCGTCGGTGTCATCTAGTGGTTTCTTGCAATTTGCATAGCATTTTGAAGATGTGTGTAGACATTTTACGGATGATATATGCATTTTAGAGTTTGATTTCCTTGTGACTCTGAATTATTCTTAATTTATGGACATGAGTATGATATCGATGTTAAATAAAAAAAGAAGTATAGATTATTTGTAAGATAATTACTTGAAAGAACTAAATATTTTAAAATTTATTTTACCAATAATATTATTAAATTTTCCAAATAATTCTGCACTCAACACAATGTCCAGCAATTCAAAATTAATAACGAAGAAATTTGAAAGTAACATCCCTCTTAATTTTAAATTAACTGTCCTTGGTGACTCTCTATTCACCCGGTAAAATGTTCTGTTAAATATTTTATGTAACTTAATCTTGTAAAAAAAATTTCGTCAAAATACTTTTAAGCTTCAAGTTTTGATAGTCATATAATTCATGCTCCTATAGAAGCCTTAAGTCATTGTCATTCTGTTCATTGTAGCGTGCGTGTCTATAATTCAGTTACCATAAAATAAAAATTTCGAATTAAAACAGATGTGATTAAAATTCAATTAGTGCAAAAATATTTTTTTGTTAAGTTTAAATTTGCTTTTTGGTTAAATACGAGTCTATGAAACAGAATCGTTCAACACAGAAGATTTTAGTGCTCTGTAAAATAATTTCTTTGATTATCAATAATTTCAATCTTTAGTTTTTATTTCATTAGTTTCAGTTTAGTTATTATTTTATTAGTATTCAGTTTTTTTAATTTTTTTGTTTAGTTTTTCATTTTATTTTGTTTCAGTCAATAAATATACTGAAAAAAATTTTGCTTCATTATTATGCAGAACTTAAATCCTAAGAAATGCTATTCAGTGAAAAAAAATTTCGCATTCTTACTTTCAAACGAATAAAATAAGTGTTTCTGTTTTCTGCAGTTAAATCTAGTCGATAGAGGTGTAGATATAATTGCATGTTTATAATTTTCACCAAATTTTAGTACAATTTCAGAAATATTAGGATGTTCATTTACATGCATTTTGTATTTTGCAGTGAGCAGAACACAAAAGTAAACAAAATATTTTCGAATGTAACGATATACATTTATAAATAAAAGCAGTTTTTAAAAACATGCAGCGTATTAAAAGCAAGCGTTCTTAAGAGAAAAACGCTTCTTAGAACAGTTATTTAATAAGATTTTTCTTTTTTTTAACTAAATAATTTAACTCTTCCTTGCACATTTCATTCTAAAGTTATTAATTGATTATTAATATTTTATTATCTATAAATCATTTTTTTCTCAAATTCTACGTTGAATTCCGCATGAGAAGAGTTGAGAAATTTAACCAATTTCGTTATACAATGCTCTTTTTCCTCTAATTTATGAATTGCATGCATTCTATATGTGAAATTTTTTCATTTGATATAAGAATTTAAAAAAAACCCTTCTGATTGCAAAAAAATATGAAGATAAAATGAACTGAAATTGAAATAAAAAATATATTTTGTGACCGAATTCAGGTCATTTTTTATCGAAGATGGAAATGTCTTAAAATCCAACATATTCCTCAGTATACGCAGGAATGTAAACGCATGACACAAGGAATGGTAAAAACTTCGCAGTGATTGACATCCAGTGACCAAAACTCAAATTTTTCAAGTTATTTAACCATTCTATTGGTGGTTCCAATAAAGCTTTACATTTCAGAGATATTAAAAATTCGAATAATTGGCATCAGTTAACAATTATTTTCACCTTTAATCCTCTCAAAATCAAAATATCTGCCTAAAATGCTTAATTTAAAGAAGTTGCCCATGAATTCTCGTTAAAAAAAATTCATAGTTTAGGATTTATTTTCTAAATGATTTTCCTTTTTTATCCTTTTTTATTATCCTTTTTCTGAAAATAAAGGCAATAATAAGTTTTTAAAAATGGATTTTTTTAAAAAATATTTCACATTAGGAATTTTGTTTCGGCACGCTGGTATACAGGTTCAATAATATATACTTCCCATTTGAGGAAAAGGCAAAGTGTATTTAATAAGTGTTCTAATTCTTCCCAACTTGGAAATATATTTTCTTTTGAATTTCTAAAACAGTTCTTTTCAAATAAAAATTATTAGAAAAAGATTATTAGATACTTAAGACAAAAAAAATTTCAAAAATTAATTAATCTCTGGCCAATTTTTTAGATGATATGTACAACAAAGTGGAGCAAGTGGTTTTGTGGAGTGGTTTCATTCGGATTTCCCTATAATTGAAAAACACTTGAAGTAAAAGAAACCTTCAAAAATATCTAATGATTGATGAGAATGGATTAAACGGCATTTTAAAAACAAAATTTGATTAGTTACAGCCTATAATATAGGTAGTCGTTTAATGTTGGCGTTAATTTCTATGAGCCGAGATCATTTCTTAACTCTTGGCAGCTTCGATGCCAATTAAATGGGAAGAGTTTACTCATGATATTTAATTTTTATCATAAAGAATAACAAGATTTGAAGCAACAAGATTACTCACTTAAGATATATAAAGCTGAGATATTTTCATCTCTTCACGGAACTAAAGAATTTATTAGGAAATCAAAGCTTCCAGAGTAATGTAGGTTATGAAACAGCTTTAAGCTCGTCTCACATTGCTGGCGATAAGTCTCATTGAACAGGAGATTACGAATCTAATCCAAGGATGTGACAAATACCTGAATGAATTTTCTTGGTAATTTTAACGAAAAGTACACATGTTTATTGATAATTTTTGATAATATATTCAATTAATCTTTTATAACAATAATAATTTTCTAATGAAATTTCTGAGGATGAAAAAAAAGCATTCGTACATTTTCAAAGAATTATATACTTATTTAAACGCGTTTATAGTAACTCCAGAATTGCCATACAGAAAACAAGCCTAAATAAAATTTTAGAGACTTAATTTCTGTACTACATGAAGCTATACTGTATGAAAGTTGACGGAAAACTCTATTTGATATATTTTGGGGGAACAATTTTAAAAACTGAATTAGACGACAGTTTTTTTTAAACGACTTACCTTGACGGGCCCGATATTATACAAAAGGCGAGTCTAAACAATTTGAAATTGACTAAACATGCTCCGAATTTTTTTGTCTCAATTTCTGGCATTTTTCATTTAGCAATATTGTTAAAGTTATAGTTCTCCCCTATCACTTCAAAATTTTAATATCTTAAATTAGTGCTACTTTGAAGAAAAAAACAGCTTTACAGCAAAGTTTTATACTATCCTATTACTGATTCCCTTTTTTTTAAAGTAAATAATTGAATAGCTAATGAAATTCTTCCAATTATAGTTTTACCTAGTTTCAAAGTTATATTCCTATTATTATTTAAAAATTATATTACTTTTAAAATTATATTCCATTCAAAAAAAAAAAAAGATCCCGAAAAATATGTAAAAAAAAATGTTTTAAGACCAAAACTTCCCTGTACATTTTCAAATAATTTCTAACAAATCTAAAGTGAAATCCTATAGGTTATAAATATAAAATATGATAGATATTTATAAGATATGAGAAAGAATGCATACTGAAATAATTAAGAAACTTACATTGAGAGAAAATATTTTGAAAAAAAAAAGTGATATTTTAAATTTGTTGTTCAATTGCTGTATTTGAAGAACTTGGTGTTGAACTTTTGTGTTTGATGATGACTTCTTGTCTTCTTTTTTTATGTCTGCTTAGTTGCATTGTCAAAATTCTTAAAAAAAACCATTCCTATCGAACAAACGTTGGAACTTTCAACTACCTTAATTGTGGAGGCTGGTTTGAAATCATGTGAACAACAACATGATTGGCAATAGCTAGTTCATTGGTCTTGACTTGAGTTCTAAACCCGACTTGGTCAGCAATGTAGTTGACCTGATTAAAAATTCCTCTTGGGTTTGTAGTTTCTCACTGTCTGTTGTCTGTTTCGTGTCTGTGCTGTTCACTACGGTGATCCTTAACAGAGCATCAGGTATTGTACGGTTGGAGATGATGTTAAATTTAGAAAATATTTCAAAAATGCTAAAAAATGAGGTATATATTGTTTATTAAAAATTGCATTTATATTGTTTATTAAAAATGCATTTTATGTCTTTGTTGCTTATCCCCCTTGTATTGAAGATCAATTCAAACGAAATCCAAGAGCACTCGAGGTTAGAAATCTGACTTAAATGACACTCACACACTAGTTTGTGTAACTTTTTCTTACAGGAGGGCTATTTCACACACCTTGCATATAAAACGCAGGGTAAAGAACAGCCATACCCGAACAAGGACACTAAGATCCCGGGGAAGAAGCAATTTTATTTTATGAATAAACTAAATTTAATTTAATTTTATCAGTGAAAATGACAACATGGAAATATAATATATGAACTAAAATTGAATCAATATTTTAAATGAGTAACAAATGTTGTAATTTAAAGGAAATTGAATTCACCATACATGAAGTTTGTTAATTAAAGACTTATTGTGACGTAATTGATAATTTATGCTTCCATTTAAAATTTTTCACTGACATAAAAGCAGATATAATAAATTTTGAAAAAAAAAAAATGTTAAATTTTTCTTCTGTCATTGTCAGATTAAAACATGTTGTACAGCTTTTGAGAGTATTTAAAAATGATTTGAGCTTTGATATCCATTTCCAACTGACTTATTTAGATGTGAGTTTTTTCCTGTTTCTTACTGTAAAACTATGTTCTTGGATGATAGAAATAAAATTTATGCAAATGTAAAACTCAATGAATACAATTATATGAATTCTAGCATACATTAATTGTAGCATTGAGAAAGGTATGGATTCCAATTAAAAAAAAAGTAGAGCATATATTTAAAAAAATTTCTGTATTAGAGATTCTTTTCATCAATATTTTCAAATCTTTATATCATCTTGTGATATAAGAATGTATTTTTTGTGTCTCTTTTCGAATGAGATAAATAATTTCATTTACTTTTATAACTTTCCTGTTGACGAATTTACAAATAGTCGACATGAAAGCTTAAGAAATGTCAAAGGTTTGAATATCAGTAAATATTCAAACCTTTGACGCTTCTTGAGCTTTCATGCCGACTATTTGACTATGAAAGAAGTTTTATTTCTTTGATGTATCCTTGTATGTTATCTCAATAAGTACTTCATCAGTAATATTTAGCTACAAATACACTGACAAATATAATTAATTCACATTTGAATCTAATATTCCTCTTTAGGAGCATCTGAATTCGCATTATAATATTATTAATCTTTGGAATTTCTTGTATAGAATGTATTTAAATGGTAAATATACAAATTATTCGAAAAAACAATAACTCATAATTATTCTTTTACAATGCATATTTGAAATTAATATATCAGTCATAACGCATAAAACAGTATAATTAATTTACATTGATATAAGAACCAGGTAAGTTTATTATTCTATTTCTATTAAGTAAATGTAATCATTATAAATAATATATCATCATTATGTCTTCTTTATTTAATATTCCCAAGGATCATTTAAGAACAGCAGAATATTTGTAGTGTCTTTTTAAGTTGAAAACTAATTTCACGAAATATTTTTTCGAATGGTTTAACTCGTAATTTCTTCATAAAAATGTTTAATATATAAATAAAAGTTGATCTTCATTGTAATTAAGATGCATGTGCATGCAAACTATCTATAGGCTAGACCGTTTGCCCAAAAAACCAAACTCTTCAGATATATACTTTGGTGATCTCGAAGCAATTAAAAAAAATTTAGTTATAATTTAAACAAAATTATGAAGTTTTTCTATGATAACTTCTGAAAATATTACAGCAAAAACCCAATTTTTATATAAACTTATCTTTAAAAAAATATTTTCAATGATACCAAGGATTTAAACAATTGATTAAGATTTTATTTTTAATGTGTTAAAAAAATATTCTTTATAAATTTGCTCCCTGCTCACTTATGCTCGCCAACCCCCTTTAACTGCTAATGCAATTTCTGCTAATGTTTCTCGTACTCACAATCTACTGAACCACTTCAGTCTAGAAACAGATGTATTCAAATTAAATATATTCCAAAGTATGATGAAAGAAATAAAAAAATATAAATAAAAAATACAGTCGTAAAAATCACATGCATTAAAATTCTTTGTAAACACAAATAATCTTTCATTTAAATAATTATATACATCCATCAAAGAGAAATATTTAAAAAAAAGCTTTTGTCTCAATTTTTCAAACTTAGGAACTAATCCAAAGAAAAAGAATAAAAAAAACTGATATTTTCAAAAAGAAAAAAAAAATGCTTTTCTCATGCTTGTTTAAATTTGAAAGCTACTTTATAGAAAGAGAATAAGAATTTGATATAGCATTACACATTCACATACATAAACTTAACACAAAACATATACACGTTTAAACCTTTTTTGTTCATTGAGACTGGATCATCTTATGAACGATTCTTGAGCACCTGTTATCACTTTTTCGACGATATCATTTGAAAGTCGATACAATATGACTTAAACTCATCGTAAAAATTTTGTCCGTTAAATTTTTTGTTTAAAACATTTTCAAACCAGTATAAGAATAACGTTTGCTTGAATCAAACCACGTATTGATGTTCCCGGGTGAGGTAGATGTGTTGCAAAACGGCGAGTTACAAATTCGGCCTGATTTTGCTTCCATCTAAGCATTATATACATATAATAGATATTTTTTCAACAAATGAATTCACACAAAATGAATTTAAAATTCAGCCTCCACGAGCATGTTATGAGTGTGAAGAGAAAATACATTTTTAACAGCACGTTGCCACCAAGTAGATAAAAATTCAAATTGAAATCTTAACTTTTATGTTTTGAGTAAAATAACTGCAAACAAGACCAATCTGCATGTTTCTCTTCAAGCGATGAAGCATATTAGTATCTACCATCTTTCTTGACCAAATTCTGTTGTGACCTTTTCAGTTTTTTAGACTTTCTCACCGGAACGCCCGAATATGTACTAATTCGCTAAACTTCTTTGTAACTGTTAACTAACTGAAACTTCAATTTGTTTCTTGTGTGAGCGTTCTCTCTTGTGTTTATAGCTAAACGTTTTTTTATTCTCTACATATGGAAGCAGAGTATAACAGCCATTGTTGCTATAAATTCCAATATCTTACACCTTTCAAGATTCAAGCTTACTTTTACTACAAATTAAACCTAGGATTATGCAATGTTCAGCACGTATTTGTCTGAAATATAATCATTATGAAATGTGATATTTTCTTAAAATGAAGAATAAGAGAAAAAAGTTTTCTGTGACGATTTAAAATTGTAATATTATTTATAAAGTTCTTTTTAAGGTGTACAGGATATCCTCTCTAATCAGAGCCCATCAGTTAACTTATTAAAACTTTTAATTGGCATATATATCTAATAAAAATTGTTTAAATAATTATATTTCAACTGGTTTAAATTAATAAATGTTAAATTTTTTTATATAAATCATCTGGTTTTTGTTTCAGATTCAATAAAATGTTCTTGAGACGCGAATATATTAAATAAAAAAAAGACGACAGGCGCATTACTTCACGCCGGGACATAGGGCTAATGTACATACTAATAAAGCAGTCGCAGCTGACATTGTTTCTGGTGGTCTTCTCGCCCGTGGAGTAGCTGCAGTTCGTGGTTATGATCCAGTCCTCGATTACGATTATGGATTGAATCCATATGGTTTGGTGTACAACAGATTTGGTCATGGATATGATTATGAAGGTGCTTTGGGATACATTGGTCTTTTAGGTAGTTACCCAAGCATCTATGCTTAATTTGTTTAATTTATAATCAGAAACAATCTGCCTACCTCATCTGAAAATTTTATGTTTGCCTTGAATTTAAAAATATTATTTTTTTATATTGAAACTTTTTTTAATTTTTTTTTACTTCTTTTGGTATGCAAATTATAATTTTCTTGCTGTTTTTGAACCAAAATAGTAAATTTTCTATTTTTCTACTACTTGAAATGAGTTTTGTGACAACTAATCATATTGTTATTTTCTTCTGTTTTTTATTAAAGAAAAATAAACTTGAATTGAATGCAAACTTTCGTATTTGTTTCATCAGTTAGTCTAATTTTCTGCATATATGAAATCTATGTAAAATATCAATTTGTGAAAGTTATTTCTTTTTACAACAATTTTTATTGGATAATTTAAAATTAAAGAACATAAATAATGAATAGAAAATCAAAACGTAAAACCTTATTGATTATTAAAATATTTGCTATAAATAAAATTTGATTTTTCGTAATATTTATGAATTTTTCAGTTTACTAAATTTGTTAACATAGCATTCTACTGAAAGCCTTAATTCTGCAGAAACCTTTTTTAAAAAAACTTCATATTAGCAAAAAAAAAAAAAAAAAAAAAAAAAAATCATTGATCGAGTTGCATGAAGTTGCTGCATTAAAAACTTTACCATTATCTTATAATTGGCTAGATAACGACAGCAACCAAGAAAAATATTTAAATAAGCTCCCTCGATATATTGATAATTTCGGTAAAATTACTTTTCAATCAAAATGATCAAAAAACAATAATGCCTTACTATGAAAGTTCAAATATCAAATTTTTGAATCAACAAATATATAAATGACTCGGTAATGTTAATGATATAAGTTATTCGATTCTCTGTAACCTTTTCCCTTGAATAATTATTCTATAAAAGAGAAATTTGTTTAAAACTATTTATAATTTCTGTGCATTTTTTCATATAAAAAGTTATCCTTTCGAAATTTCTTTAATTTTTTGTAAAATTTAGAATTGTCTAAGGAAGGAAACCTTGAAAACTATTATAGAAAAAAAAAATATGAATTTTATTCCAGTGCAGATACCTCTGTTATGCCTTAATTTACAGAACATAATTAAACAAATAAAGCATCAATTAAATATACAGCATAGTGAAATAAATATTCTATTATTTAAGGTTTCTTAGAATTATTTTTTTTATTGGAATATTTTTTCAAAATAAAAAGAACAATCAGTAAAAAAATTGGAATTACTAATTACGAGAAAGAAAATTTACTTTGAAAATACTTCATAGTGATTTAGATTTAGATAGCCAGCTAAATTCCAAAACTCCCACTTCATTAAACTATCTGTATTGGTAGTTCCAATAACTTTTTGCAATATAGAGATGCTAAATAATCAAAAATTTTGCATAAAATGTTATTTTTATGAATTATGTTCCCTAGATGAAGTTGTTTCTAGCTGAAAAACTTTAATTTAGAGTAGTTGCATGACAGCTCTAGCTAAAGAAATTCATAATTTACTGTTAATTCGTTACTGATTTTTTTCATACATTATACTTCTGTTATTTTGTATCCTTTTTTATTTTCTATTTTTTATGAAATTTGGAACAAACTATACTTTAAAATGTATAGATAAAGACGGGATGCATAAAAAAAGCATTTAGCCTTTAGAGCTATTTTCTTCTATGTCTTTAGCTTGAATATGCTGAAATATATATTAAATAATTAATATTTTACATTTTGTATCAAAAACAATGCAAATTCCAAATAATATAATGCTTTAAAACTTGGATGTTTATTTCTTTTAAGTTTGCCAGCCTATTCTCCACCAAAGAAATTTTTCTGAGAAAAAATAATATTGAATATTGCAGTAAAGATAATTTTCCAGAATTTATCCATAGGTTAAATTGAATTAATATTTATGATATAATATTTAGAAGAGATTGAAACAAAATGAAATGAAATACTAATTTCATTTGATTGGCCTCATAATTAAAATATACAGGAAATGAAAGTATCCCCATAAAATCTTTAATGGAAAGTAAGAAATGACTAAAAGTCTTTTTAAAGCTATTTTTATTTATAGGGAAGATTATTAGAATCACTTAAAATAGATTTGTGATTTTTTTAAACTGCTAGGATTATTTGTTTACAAACAGCAGTTCTGGAGCAATTTAAAAGTAAATAAATTGTTCATCTGGCTTATGACTTAGTCATAAAACTGAGAGGTTTTTATCTCTTTCCTGCATTAAGAACTGGTTACGGGAACCAACTTCCCAAACTAATGAGGTGTTTCAAAGCAATGTGAAGTCTTATATCGCATCATTGATAAAAGAGTTCTTTGAAGAAAGAGACTGAGTAACTGATCCACCAACTTGAAAAATTCTTAAATATTTATGATACTTTTATCAATAAATAAGGCGATTGTGTAGATAAGTAAGACGATTATGTCGATAAATAAGCCGATTAAGTTGATAAGTAAGGTGATTAAGTACATAAATTTTGATAATAAATCTTTTTTTTTCTTTCATCATCTTTTTTAGAGGTTATTGAAAAGGTAAAAAAAAAAGATCCTCGGACATTTGAATGGATTATATAGGGTGTTGCAAAACTAATGGTTCATACTATAAGGGTTGATAGAACTCGTCAAAACAAACGATATTTACCTTACAATGTGGAGATGGAAAGCAAACGTCGGATCGTGAGAGGATGCTTATTTCGCAGAAATGGAGAGTACAATAAAGATCTAGAATAGCAAGATAAAGACAAAAAAACCTTTATTTATAATAAAGGCTTAAATGAGCAGCCAAATCTGCAATACAGACAAATCGAGAGATCTGGGAAGATCAGAAACTGGTACCTCGAGGTCAATCAATCTTTTCTGAAAGGCAGTATCCATGTATTTTCTGACATTCCAAGAAAATTAAACTGGTGCTCCGTCCAGATAAAAATACATTATTCCTCGAACATTTGCTGATACATGTTCTGTAAATCAGGCAACACTTGCTGTTAGAGGAGATACTTTTGTCCATCTAGGTGGTCTGGTAACAGATACAACCCAAATAAGTGATCTTGAATCATTCCTGCCGAAACGTTCAAGTAGTATATTTCTTGGCTACCACACGTTACGTGTGCCATGTGGATTTACTTTAGATCATACATGATTGTTGTGCATATTAAATTCACCATCACACTTGAACGTGACTGCATCCATGAACAGAACAAGCACCTCTCGTGGAGCGACGTTTTCTTTCCGACCCCAGATTAAAGTTTTCTGTTTTGGCGAATTCTATCATCCCTCATAGTATGGACCATTAGTTTTGCAACATCCTGCATTTTTATTTATATGCAGTTGTAGTAAATATCCGAAAACCATATAGAACACCAATAGGTACGAGAAAATTCAATATCTCTTCTACACTGCGTGAAAAAAGTAGAAGGACAGTAGAGTATTTTAAATAAATGAATAATAAAGCATTTTTTAAATAATTATTTTACATACAAAAATTTTACAAGCAGATACCTGTATCTGCATAAAACGAAACAGGACTCATTTTTAAAAAAGTAGACTTAATTAAAAAATCAGTTTTGACGATGTCATAATCTGTGAAAAAAGTAGAAGGACACTTCTAAAAAATGGGTGTACTATATTAATTAATATGGAATTCTTCTTCCATTGGCTCGAATTACTTCAAAAATTCTTTTGGGCATTGAACTATATAAAGATTGCATTTCTGTTTGGCAAAATTTGCCCCATACACATTGTAATGATTTCTACAGTTCAGCTACAGATTCAAACTGTTTCCTCCCTCGTAAACATGACGTACAATCATTGACCATAAGTTCTATACAATGTTGAGATCAGGACTTTTGGTAGGCCATTGTAAAATACGAACTTTGTTTGCTGCAAAACAATTTTTAACACCATTTGCTGCCAGAATTGATGCTCTGTCTTGTTGGAAAACCCAGTCGCCTCCTCCTAACTCAGGGCCATATGGAAGAAGATTTGAGTTTAGAGTCTGGATGTAGTCTGGATGGTTCTGTCTACCATTTAGAAATACTATATTTGATCTACCTCCTTAACCAACTGTTAACGAAACCATTAGACCTCCTCCTCCCATTTGTTGAGTAGAATAGCCTCTTCTTCATTACCAAGACAGTGCCAATAGTACTGATAACCGTCTGAACCATCCCAATTGAGCTTTTTCTCATCGGAAAATACAACTGAGGTCCATTCAGAGTTCCAGTACATGTAGTCTTTAGTCCACTGCAGTTGGTGCTTAGTGTGTCCTTTATTCCATTTCGGATGGTGCTTCCGTTTTTTGAAGATGAACTTTTTCGAGTATTTTATATAGTTCTAGACAGTTCTTTCGGATACACATGTAATCCCTGGTAGGCATTGAGCCTTGTTGACACTTCCACCTATATTTTTGAATTCACGAACGATTTTTCCTTGATCATGTTGTGTAAGTTTTTTTGGCCTTCTCGTCTTCCTTTTTGTTCTGTCACTCAGGGTTTCTTATGAAGTTCAAAACAGTATTAAGACTGATACGTAGCTGCGGTGCAATCTCTCTAACACCTTTTCCTTCATTTTTATTGGCAACTATTTGGTCCTTCTGGAACTCACTTAAGGATTTTCCTCTGGGCATTCTAAAACCAATAAAAACTATGAATTTCTAACTAAATTCTTTATTCTTGACAAAAAGTTATTAAAAGTAAAAAAGTACACCAACCTTTATGGTTTCCAACAGCTTCAAAATCGATTTTTAGGATGTGTCCTTCTACTTTTTTCACACACCAAAAGTTGCTAAGTATTGAATTCTCAACCTTAAATAGAGGTAGCAAAAAATTTCTCACCTAACTTAAATTAAAACATTAAAAAAACAACCCCTTTAAAAAATCAGATAAAAAGCAGCAAGATTAAAGCAAAATGTACAAAAAAATGACTGTCCTTCTACTTTTTTCACGCAGTGTAGATGCGACCCCAATCGCCTCATACAAAATCTCTGAAGTACGGAGCTTGTAATGGTCTTGTAGCTGGCTTAAAATTCTGAGCAAAACACTGAATTCCCTGTTAAGATGTATAAAAGAAAAATAACTGAGAATAGCTCGCGGTCTGAAGTTCGCTAATAAGAAAGATGATGCGTGACCGAAGTACGCTTGTTGAAGAGAGGAGAAAAAGCACAACCACTCTCGTTGATGGCGGAGAGTCATGAGGCTCTTAAAAAGAATTTATCTTTAAGAATGCCAGGGAAAAGACTCCCAAGCCTAATCATTTACGACCTGCCCAATGACACTTCAAATAAAGATGTCCAAACGGCACTGAAATCCTACACAAATATGCAGGAAGACCTCCGACTTAGATTCAAAATGAAAGGTCGCAGAGAGGGAACAAGCCATTGGATTCTAGAAACTCCCGGTGAGGCTCTCCACAAGCTGAAACAACTAAAAAAGGTCACTATAAGCTGGTCCATGTACCAGATTAAGGAATTCTTTCACATCAAGAGGTGCTCGACCTGTCAAGCCTATGGTCACACAGCCTTTTCCCAGGAGTGCAAATTCACTACGCCATTTTGTGGTTGCTGTGGCCATAGACACCACAGTAGAAGTTGCAGAAGTGAGGATTCCCACTGCATAAACTGTTCCGAAAGCAACAGACTGAGAGGTACTAATCTCAGCGTACGGCACAGAGCCATTGACAATCAATACCCCTGCTACCAAAAAGAAGTAGCAGCTTATAAAAAATCAAGAGATTATTTTTAGTATGGACCTTCATTTTGAAAATCCTTCTCTTCCCTCTAACATAGCGCAATCAGTGACTCTCGATTTACTAAATTCGCATAAAAACCTCTTCTTTGATCAGAATCATTTTTGGCCGCTTCTTCAAAAAGTATCAAATTGTTTAAAAATTATTCAGATTAATCTTGCCAAATCTAAAGTAGCTACAACCTCACTTGTACAAACAGCTCAAACAATCTCTCCTGACATCTTCCTTGTACAAGAACCGTATGTCAAAAATGGGAGAATAGAAGGTCTTCCTCGCCAGTGGAGAAGTTGGTTATCAGGAAATGGGAAGGCAGATATTATCCTCATACCTTCCTGCAGTTCTCTAATATTCCTTGCTTCTGGCGAGAACACAGTAACAGTCAAAATTCCCAACAGAGATAATCCTTTAACTCTTATTTTGGCATATTCTTCTCCAGCTGCGAATATAGAAGAAACGATCAAAGAGCTTGAAGAAGCTCTCACAAAATTACAGAATGAAAACCTAATCATAGGTGCTGACATGAATGCTCACAGTATCCGATGGGGTTACCGTGCAAATAACAATAGAGGATACCAACTGGAAAAATTTTTAGCGGAAAAAAACCTCCATCTTCTAAACTCTCCAGACGCAGAACCCACTTTTCAACGCCCCAATGCTGAAGGCTGGCCAGATCTAACTCTGGCTTCAAACTCTATCTTGGCTAACTTATGCAATTGGGAGGTAATGGAAGATGAATCGCTCTGTGATCATAAATTTATTAAAATTATCATCAATTCAGAAATTTCTAAGCTTTCTTATCTTAGATTTAAAACAAAATTTGGGGGTCACAAGAAGTTCTGCAATCATTTCGGAAGAAAGCTTTTCAGATTAAAAGAAATCATTCGGAAATCTTCAACAACTGATAGTCTGGACGCTGCTACAGAAAAACTTCAAATGGAAATACTTGATTCTTGTCTGCATTCATACAACATAAAGAAGATTTCCACAACACTCAATATTTCTTGGTGGAATCAAAATCTGGAAATAAAGAAAAAGGAACTAAATGCACTGAGGAGACGCGTGAAGAAGAGCGCAGGAGATATGAGAGAATATTACCAAAAAATTTATTCAAAGGAAAGAGCAATCTACAAAAAAGAAATACTTCAGGCAAAGAGAAGCGCTTGGAGGAAATTTTGCTCAAATGCAAGTTCCCCTTATGGAGCTCCTTATAATTCAACTAAGATTGCTCAACCACCCTCAGTAATTTTCAACTTATTGGAAAATCCACTTACAGGAAACGCTAAGGACTTTGCAAGTACAATCCTACAACAGCTTTATCCAGAGACGGTAGAAGAAGAAACAAATTTCCATTCAATACCTTGTGATGTTGAAGAAGCCTTTACTAAAATAGAAATTAGAAATATTATCAAAAAACTTCCTAAAAACAAGGCCCCTGGCTATGATGGTATTGATTCTATAGTTATTGCAATCATCAACAGTAACTTTCCAGAATTATTAACAATGTACATGAACAAATGCCTTGAACTAAAAAAATTCCCTACTTCTTTTAAAACGGGATTAATTGTTCTCTTTCACAAAAAAGGAAAAGAAAAAAAAACCGTTTGAAGTCCTATAGACCTATTTCTCTCCTTCCGACTCTAGGAAAACTATTAGAAAAATTATTACTTCAAAGAGTTAACTTTACTCTTAATACACAGCAAGTGTTACACCCTCACCAGTTTGGCTTCACAGCTGGGAAATCAATAAACCATGCTCTTCGAAAATTGCTTGACGTCATCGAAGAAGCCAAGGAAAGAGAACATTACGTTATAGTTATCTCATTAGACATCAAAGGCGCTTTTGACAACTTAAAATCTAACATTATAAGAAAAAGATTCAGTAAACTGCATACGAAAACAAATACATCAGAAACCTTAATAGACATCCTTTCCAATCGCAAAGTGGCGATACAAACGAGTGACGGACCAGCGGTATGGAAGCAAACACAAGGCTGCCCCCAAGGATCTTGTACATCTCCTCTGTTTTGGAACATAGTAGCAGATGAAATTTTAAAAACAAATTGGCCAAGAGAGATTCATTTACAAGCATATGTGGACGATTTCGCACTTGTCATCAGCGGGAGAACTCGGCGAGAACTGGAAATGTATGCAAACTTAGCACTCAAAACTTTTAAAATATGGACCGATAAAAATCGATTTGAAATTTCAATAGAAAAATCACAATATTTACTAATAGGGAAATTGTCTAGTGGACCAACTGTTCGTTGGAACAACCAGTCTATTAAACGAACATCATCTCTCAAATACTTGGGAGTAATATTAGATGAAAAGTTAAACTGGATTTCCCACATACAAGAACAAGGCTCTAAGGTCATCAGCCAGTATCAACAACTTTGCCGCATAGCAGGTCCCCACTGGGGACTACAACAAAGATTCAGAAGGACCCTATACCAAGCAGTCACCGAGAGGATGCTCCTGCATGGTGTAAATGCTTGGTCACTTTCATCTGCTCCAAGATTGGAAAGAAAATTAGCATCTATTCAAAGGATCTTCCTCCTATATATAACTGGATCATACTGCACAACCCCGACTGCAGCTTTACAGGTCATTACCGGCATTACGCCATTTCACCTGAAAGCCCAACAAGAAGCCCTCTTCATCAATATCACATCCTTAAAGAAAGAAATAGAATTTGAAGGTGAAACATATTACCCAAGAGAATTTGAAGAAAAAGTCAGGAATATTACCATCCACCCTTCTTTGTTTGAGATAGAGGCACAAATTTCAACAACAGAGCCCTTCGAAGAGGATAACAGGTTAACATTCTACTCAGATGGGTCCAAAACAGAGCTGGGAACAGGGTGTTCCTATTGCGCATTCGAAAATGGCAGAAAAGTTCTTGAATGGAAAGGAAAACTGGAGGAATTCCACACTGTGTTTCAAGCCGAATTGCTTGGACTGAAAAGGGCCATCATTCGAGCTAATGAAGAAAACGTGACAATAAAAATCTGGACAGACAGTCTTTCAAGTTTGCTAGCAGTACAAGATCCCCATTCTCCTCATCAACTCGCCCGTGACATTCAGTTCCTTCTCCTCCAAAATCCAAATATCCTCTTAAAATGGATCAAAGCCCATGCTGGTTATCGGGGTAATGAAGAAGCTGATATTCTTGCAAAAGCAGCTATTATTGAAGGTGCTCCATTGGAAGTCCCAAAGCCCCGATGTCATCTTAAAAAGCACCTGCAGAAAATATTTATACGAAAATGGCAAAATCTTTGCGATAATGGAAATACGGGTCGTTCTGTTTTCAAAGTCATCAAAACAGTAAAATTGCAACCACTCTCCTGGACTCGCGAAGAAATCCTGTTTGTTACTGGATATGGACCTTTCCCGTCTTTTCTTCACCGCTTCCATCTATCAGCAAATGATTACTGCTCTTGTGGAGAAATCGGCGATCCCATTCACTTTGCGACTTCTTGCCCTTTTACTCTTTCATGGCACCTCAGAAAACCCTCATCATCGCTAGAAAGTCTGTGGTACAAAAGAGACCTTAGTAATCCATCATCCAAAAGTAGAATCATAAACATGATTAGATTCCTAATTGATCAGGGAAAGCTGCTTCAATTAGAGTAACTCTATTATCTCTTAGGTTACCATTTAATACAGCTCGTACTTTATCCATAACTTGATTTTCATCCCCCTCTCAATATTTTTAACTCTTTTGTGCATTCATACTGTATATTACTATGCTCATTCATCCAGTTTCTTGTGCTCAAGAAGTTCAGTCTAATATTTATCATCACTTGCTATGTTGTATTTTAATGTATTTAGTCATTTTTTTTGTATCTTTCAAATTCATTGTTGTGTACTTTTTTTCTGTTAATAAAGTCCACCTACATCTATACCAAACCGGAAAGGGGCCCCATGAGCTCTAGAAACGGGCGTGTGGTGTGGTGTTAAGTGTTAAACCATATAGAAATTGAATATACATAAAATTACATAGATTGGATTTCAATACTACATGAGACAGGAATAATAAAAAAAAACAAATTGATAATCTTTGTGTGAATATGCATATAAAGGGGCAATTTTCTTTAAGCGTCCATTTAAACACGTAGGAATCTGTGCAAAAATAATGATGGATTTACCGTTGACTAAATACACTTGGAAAGACATTTGTAGCCTGGATTCCTTTAAATTCTGAAGTAATATTGAGGCTTTAACAATTTCTTTATCACTTTTACAGGTATTATCAAAAATAAGTAACAAAAAATGAAAATAAAACAACTTTACATGAAATTTTACATTATTTTAAAAATAGCTCTACATAACATCATGCATTGAAAGATTTTGAATATTAATTAAATTACAAAGATATTTTTCCGCTATAAATTACTATCTTAGAATCTTTTTATAAGCTATTAGGGCTTTAAAATAAAGATCATATTTATAAAATGACAGACACGAGAAAATCTGTGGCTAACAATTTTATTTTGCTGTCAAAAATCATACATATCATAAAGTATTCTCTAAAAAAATTAAATATTTTTACCAAAAAACAGATTAAAGTTTGTAACTTTAATCCGTTTTTTTGGAAGTAAATATAAATATTAGTCTAAAATATACAAAGAAGCATCCTATTTAATTATCATCAAATTATTTATATTTAGAGAACACCATATTAATAATAAATTATAACTTTAACTTTGATGTTAATTAATTTTTTCACAAGTTCCTCAATGGCAGGGGCAGTAATCAGGCCCAAAGGATAAGCATGAAAAAGATAAACTACATAAAGGGTTAGCAAGAAATAAGTTAACGATTTCAGAGGGCTCTGATTGCGTTTTATTAATTCAAATGAGATAAAATTTGAACTCCAGATAATCGGGATGATGTGCTTTAAGTTCAGTAAATGAAAATTCACCGTTAGGTTTCGTTGAATATACACATAAAACCATTTAATATGGTTTATAATTGTTAAATAAAGCAAAATTAAGATTAATAAATATGTCCTCCTTCATTTTCAACAATATACTGTAATCAGATATCAATATTTTCTGTAGATGACAGGAATTAGCCTGATGGAATGTTATAAATATGGCACCGAATGTTGATCCTTCAGATCTGGTAGAGATAATGGCTTTTATGATGTCTTGATCCTGACAGATCAAATAAGAGAGTAGAATTTCAGATAATTCATTTATCTACAATCACATATTTACATAAGAACAAGTTATTCAAATCTTGTTAAAATATTTGATTTCTTTCCTGCCGTCATACCATTATGAAAGGTCGCGCGTATTTAACACATACGGTATAGTAAATTGCAAATTTTCGAAAGCGTAACTATTAAACTTATATTGTAAATAGCTTAGGATTAATAATTACAATCACTTTAAACATTTTTTTATTTAAAAAGAAGCAGAAACAATATAAAAATAGATTGCAATAACAATATAAAATGACCAAAGGTTAACTGAATTGATTTAAAATTAATATAAATGAAATTGTCGACATTTTGACAGAACAATTTGCATATAAAATATATAAGGTTAAAAATACAGAATCTATGTATAAAAAGGAAAAAAGTAATTAAATGTTAGATATGAAAAGGAAGAAAATAGTTTCATTGTTATTTCATTGCAGCTTTGCAATTTGAGCAAATGTGTTTGGTGTGCTCCAAACATATAAATTTCTGTCAAATCTCACAGCCAAACCTCGTAATTCTAGTCCGTTTTTCTTTTTGGCAAGGTTTTTTGCATGACGTCGCATCTTCCACTTCTTCAATACCTAGATCGGCTTTTCTCTTTAGCACCTTTAATTTTAGCTCACTTTTTAGAGATGTGTGCGCTTTTTTTCAATATTTTCCTTCGTGAGTGCATTTTCCAGCTGTCGCCAGTCTAAAACAATAAGGATTTATTTGTAAAATTATACAAAATCGCATGTGACAAAAACTTACATGAACGGTCACGCGTATCTCTAAAATACAAATATCTGATAGACAGAGACCTATCGCCACAAACGATGACAACTGAAAGTAGGTCAGAGGCCAAAGACAGGTGTTCATAGTGCCACCAGATCTGATGGTATAAAACGAAATTCATCTCTAGTGTATCTCTCACATACTCGCTCTCGCTGGAAGGATATTTATACCATTTGTATATTTATTTGGAAGTTAATGATATTTACACAACAGACCAAGGCTGTAGATTTATCGTGAAAAGATTTCTTTCGCGAAATAATACCACAAGAAACTAACAGGTTGTAAACCAGTAGTCCACAATCCAAAAAGTCTCTTCTCCACTTATTTTAACCCGCTGCGTATTTTATCACTGTCCAATTTCCGCCTCTCACTTTGTAATGGTCCACTTGAGCTCTCTATATCCCAACAGTTGTTCACCAGTGTTCTCACTCAATGGCTCCCGTCTGGCCTGAGAATGTCTGTTAATGATGCGTTCTCTTAGCTGATCATTCTGTAACACGTGTTCGTGATAGTCTTTTCACCGTGGGAGACATTTGGCATTAAAATGGTTTGACACCTTTCCCTGGAAGGTCAATAAATTTCTCTTAAACGATGAACTAAACGTGTGGTCCTTCAGCTGACATCACTAATGACCAAATGCAATGATACTCGAGAGATAAGAAGATACCCTATCTAGCAATTTGGAGGCAATTGAGGGTTTTAACAGGTGACGGCAGTGCTGGCTGGAAATGCCACTCACCGTGAATGAGGCTGGGGAATGCTACACCTTTGACGGTAGATACTTTCCTTCAAATACCCACACAATCAAAAATCCGGTACCTGGAAAATAAGTGGCAAACTCACACTATAATGCGGCGAATGACAGCTGGCATCAACCAGCGCATTTTTAAGCTAGCATCGAACATTTTTGAAGCTGGGAGACAGGATTGACTCCATAATCAATTTTTTTTCTCCATTTTTTAAAATTTTTACTTGCCTAAGCCTCACCTTAATCCATGCCCATTCTCAGTTTCACGCTCATTCTAAGCACTATGGTACACCATGAGCAAATAAGTAACATTAGGGATGGAAAGTTAAAAAAAGTTCATATTGATTCATTTATTTTTCATATTTTCAGCTGCCTAAGAAGCAAAAAAATTATAAGAATAAATGTATTCTCTTTATATGTACATATGTTAGTTAGTGAAATTAATGAATTTCACGAGTTCTATAAAAATAGAAGAAGGAAATCTTCACTAATAAGCAAAAATTATAAGTCGAAATACAAAAATGAAATGCCAGAAAATTTGAAATGCTCAACATTCAAGTATTGTTTTCATAGTTCAGCACAGGAAATACCTTACTGATATTTAAAAATATTAAAAGCAGCTCTTATCCACAACTTTTTTTTAACAATTTCCACAAAATATGTTATATTTTGCTGTAATTAAATTGCTGTTAAACGTTTAGGAATCTGAATTGTTAAAATATTTTTCTTTTTCAGAATTTTAAAATGTTTCTTATATTTTCAGTTTTCAATATTCGTTGGAAAGTGTTTTTAAAAATCTAAATGAACTTGATGGAAATAGGCATTAATATTAGTTGTGGAAAAAAAACGTTTACTCGAAAAACTTTGCCAGATTTTGGAAAAAATACTTTGTTTTTTTTTAAAAGTTCACAATATTATAAATAAAGTATACAACATTTACATATAATAAGTAAACAATATTTCAAATGATTTATACAATGTTTTTTTTAAAATGGGTGCATAATTCTATTATACTGATATTTCTGAGATCACAGAATTAAATGTGTTTGTCTTTCAGCATTTTATAGAAGACAGTATTTCAGAAAAAGCAAATTGAGAAAAAAGTGTTTAAAGATTCAACAAAGTAATATTACAAGCTTATGTTAAATTAATTTTTTTCTCAACAAGAAGAATACATTTTAATGTAAAAAAGTAATGATTATATATTGTTTTCATAGTTAATAACTGCTCTTACTTAATTTAAATATTATTGTTTAATTAAATAAGCTTGAATGTGAACAAGCGGAATCAAATTATTTAACTTAAACGAAAATTATATATATCTTATGTCATATCATTGTTTTATTTATTGAATTAGTCGTATTAGGGAATGATATTAAATTTAAAATATCATAAAGTTGTAAAATAACGGAGGCTGAACAGAAATAGTTCTATCGCATCATTTTAATGTACCCTATTCTTTGGTGGCGAACAATTTTATTTCTCGGAAAAAATATTAAAAATGCTTAACAGCGTACTTAATGACGATTACGTTATGCAGCAATAAGTATGTTTAGATTTTAACAAGTTATGTTTAGATTTATGTTATACAACATAAAGTATAACATAAATCTTGTTATACTTTTTCAAACGAAATAACTGATTAACACATTGCTGTTGCATAATCGATTATTTAAGGTTAGAATTTACATTTTCGACATACTTCAAAATCAGATACATACTAACGTTTTCTAAAAATGAGAAATTATTCCGATGTCATTGTTAGATAAAATTGCGCAGCATAGTTTATCAACGTATCAGAAAATGAAAGTCTCGATATCCGTTTCCCATTGATTTGTTCAGATACGAATTTCCATTTATTATTTTTTAACTGTAAAGACTACATTTTCAGGTGATTTAAATCTAATTTAAGCAAATGAAATATTTATTGGATTCAGAAATATAACATTGATTAAATGTCATATTGGGTAAAGTTTTAAAACCATCAACACATACGCATTTTTGTGTTTCTGTATTTGAGCGTCTAGACATCAATATTTGTTAACTTCATAAATTTGCTA
>JAPMOQ010015583.1:403-114725 GCA_026543055.1 Argiope trifasciata | reverse complement strand
GACCATGCTGGATTCAGAGCGGTAGTCAGAGGCAATGAACCAGGTACTTTCAATCAGAACCCAGCAGATGTTATCGTTAATCCTGATCAGCCTGTTGTAGTTAAAGCAGTCGAACCCATTAGCCCAGTACCCGTTGTCCCTGTTGCAACTGCTCATGGAGATTATAGATACGGACCTGGATTCGCAAATGCCTTAGGATATCATGGAGGCGTCAACTTTGCTGTGCCTCTAATCGGAGGTGCTGTTCGAGGCTACGACAGTCGATTCGCTAATGTGATCGTTTAGAAAAATATTTCTGTTGAAAAATATTTAATTCTTCGTGCAATTTAATACTCATAGTAAAGACTGTTTTAATTATTTAAGAAAAGCTTTAACCTTTTTATCATCTGCCTATAGTTATGGTAGCTTATTTATTATTAATAAAATAATAAATAAGCTACCATATAGAATATATGTTGAAATATATGTTTTTTTTTTGCAGACTTTTTTTCGTTTTCTTTATTTAATTTTACTGGAATTTTAGATTTTTCTTTCAAAATCTGTTTTACTTTTGTGAAATAAATTTTCTTTGATTTTATCTACTGCATCTTTTTTTTTTGTCTTCATTGAAACAAGACAATACAATTGATTTATACCTTTATAAGCCATCCATGAATGTATTAGTGCCTAAAAACGTTTAAAACGCCTTTTGGTTTTAGCATTAACTAACATAAATTAAGTTCTTACTTTCTTTTGGGAAAATTCACAGAGGAAATACATTTAATGCGAATTTTATATCAATATTTTTAAAACTGTTTGAAAATTGAATATTGCTTTCAACCTATTTTTGGTCAGGCCTCTTTCAGTATTTTTAGAAAGAAAAAAAATGTATAATTTAAATATTGTAGTCTGTTTTAGAAAAATATTTATTTTCTATTTATTTGACTTGAAAGAATTCTGAGAATTTTTCAAAAATATTTTCTATGATTCTTTTCTTAGTTATAATTTTTGTTACTTTCGAAAAATTTCTTTGATAAAAACACTAGTGTCCATTTTTCCCTGCAATCCCATGTTTTAAGCAAGGATCTCCAAAATCTTTAATGTTCTTACGCAACGAATCTGAAACATACTAAATTACAGTTAGATATTGTCTTAATTCATATTTTCACTCGCAAGTTTACAGAGGAAATATTGAAATGTTGAAAAAAAATTCGCTGTTTTTAGGTGGAAATTAATACTTTATTTTAAAAACAATCATTAAAAAACATGTCACTGAAAGTATTGTCACTATTTTTCCCCATCTTCCTGTCAGCATTTAAAATTCAAGTCTGAAAAATGCCACGTCTATTGAGGCTATCCAAGATTCGGCCCAATTATTGACATCTTTTATAAGAATGGAAGTTCTGCTCAATCAGGTCATGCGCCATCGACCAGAACAAATGATAGTAGGAAGTTCAATTTAGTTAGGATCCTGTTTAGTTTAGTTATATTAACGTCCCGTTTTATAGCTACACGAGGGCTATTTGGGGATGGATCTCGTAATTTTGAACCGTGATCAGATAACGGATAGTAGGAAGGGGCAACGTCCAGTGAATACGGCGAGTGGAGTAGGACTTCTCACTTAAGTGTTCGCAAGTAGGCTTTAACCAATTTTGTAACATGTAACGAAGCTTTGTCATGTTGCAAAAGGAATTTGATGTATATCTGCTCTTATAGCGGCTGTTTTTCCTTCATGCCCGGCTTTATCGTTCCAATTGTAGTCTGTAGCACTCTCCAGTGATAGTTTCTTTTGGTTTGAACAGCTCATTATAAACTTTTGAGCTTGTTTTGATTAAACGTTCTTAGAACCATGGATATTCGGCTTTGCTGAAGAAGTTGATGCATGGTCAAGTTTACACCACAACTTTTCATCGCCAGTTACGATAGATGCAAAAAATCCTTTTTTTTCCCACCGCTGAAGCAGTTGTTCACACGTGAAAGGAAGCCATTCAAAATCTTTCGGTTTCTACTCGCACGGTTACCAATGACCTTGCTTTCGAATCATTTTTAATTCTTTCAAACGTTTCGAAACTGTTGTGTGATCAACTTCTAATGATTTTCCGAGATCAACTACCGTTTGACATGAGTCTTCATGAAGCAATGCTTCCAACTGTTTGTCTTTAAACTTCGGTGCACCAGAGCTTTAATTATCTTCAAAATCAAAGTCATTATTTTTAAAGTGCCTAGATAAGAATCTCTACTAGTTGTTTTAAAGAAAGCATGTTTTTTGTAAGTTTCAACAAGAATTCTGTGAGTTTCAACTGCAGATATTGTTTGAATAAAAAAAGGTCCTAAAATTCACAGTAAATACTCTTTTTTCGGCACGAAATTTGACATGTTTAACGCAATAAAAAAGAATGTTATTTGCACTTCCGAGAAATAACATACACAGAACTTCAAACTTTATTTTAGTACTTGTAAATTGATAAATCAATATCATAAGCTAAGCCAATTAGTTCCGGTAATGAAATCTATTGGAAAACATCGAGAACGTATTCAACTATCCAATTATGATAAGAAAGTGCTACCGACATTTGCTCATATTTTCTTACCATTGAGGTAATGTTCTCATATTTGATATTTTTTTACCGTTGTGATGATTTTCTCATATTTAATATCTTACAAATAGGTTAATAGTTATTTCATTACAATGAAGAAAATGAATAGACACATCTTCCTCTTTGATGCAGATCATAAGTAATTTTTAAAGGATGCAGAATGCATTGTAAAGAAAAAGAAGAAAAAAAAAACATTACGAGGTGTTTGAATTACAGCTCTGTATGTATAACAAACAAAAACAAAACATGTAAGCATGACTATTTTAATAGTTACAGTATTCGAAGCAAATATTTGAATTTTATTCTTTTGATTCAAATTCAAGTATTTGATTCGAATACTGTGACTGTTAAAATAGTCATGCTCTCATGCTTTCATTCAAGGAAAAAAATATTCACAATTTAAAGAAATATGCTCGTTAATCTCAGGGAGTATTTGGTTTGTGGATATTCGTGAAAGTCCCAAGATTGACGAATTTCCACATTCCAAACACGAATAAAATTGTACAATATTTTCTATTCTTCCTTTGTATATCAAAATACCAGAGTAATTTTGTTTTATTTGCTGTATTAATTAACTATCGAAGTGCGGACTGTGAGACGTGCTAGCGATGAGCTTTAGGGTCACCACTAATCTAGTTTTAGCTCAATTAAATGAATAGAAAGTGTAGATTCCAATTTTATGACCTTCAATAGACGTGTACTTTTGCAACCGATTTCAGTGGATGCTTTAAAAATAATTCAGTTATTTCTTTAAGTGTGGTCTCTAAGATCGCAACACCCTAGTAGTGCCCATAATGATAAACAAGACTTAGCAGAGCCCCTAAAACCTAAGCCCCTAGCAGAGCCACTAATTTAGTTTAATAATCCTGTAATGACTCAGTGCTCCAGTTACTTTTAAATGAAGCAGAAAGTGATTTTAGAGGTAAGGATAATTGTACAAAAAAGTTTTTCGATTGAAATTCGCATTCAAATGATTCTGATATGTTTGCATAAACATTATTAATTTTTCTAATAATAAAGCATTCTGAAAAAATAAATAAAATAAATATAGGTAGAGTTTATAGGTAGATTTTTAAACTAATTCTTAACCTGAATGTTTAAAATGCCCTAGAAAACCGTGCTATGAAAATCACACAAGCCGATAAAAAAAGGGTCAATTTTACCCACTGTCATTTTTCTTTTCATATAATTGATGAGTTTTCTATTATATTGTTTTCTATATACCTTTGCACACTGGGAAAATAAATATGATTTTAAAATTAAAAAAAAAAGGAATGTGTTTTTTCAAGAGCAGTGTTTGTTGTAACTTGTAATTTGGGCAGAAAATTTACGTTCCAACGCAATTACTTTTATCAGTAATAATATATTTTGAAAAATTTCTAATATATTTATATATCGAGAAAATATCTGTAGAATGTATGGACCGATTTTCATACTGATATGTCATTAGAAAATTTAATTTGAGTGTAAAGAAAATGTGGTCTCGTAGAAAGCATACCTCCAATTCTAAAATTTCATGTCCCCAGTTAAGGGGTATAGGAATGAAGATAGAATAAATATTTCTACTGTTATGCCCTCTTTTACTGATTTCGCAGTCCTTATGTTCATAATTGATTATATACAGTAATAATAGGAAAATGATTCGAAAAATGCAAATATAAACATTAAGGACCATCAACCAAATTTCTAATCAAAATATATATATTTTTTAATCAGAAATAACTATTATATTTAATATATACGTATTTATGTTTAGAAAAAACAAGCGAAAAAAAATAACAATTTAGTAAAATTAAAATTAAATAATATTGATCCAACATTCATAAAGCACGGATATAATTTTTTTTTAATATTAAAATGAGTGAAAAAAATTTCATCTAATTTCCAATTTTAAAATTTTACAATGCCTACAGATTGCCAAATTTGGAGACTCGTCACCTTTGAAGTCATCGTGTCTGGTCATTTGTTGTATCCAGATAAAGGGCCACAAATGTGTGTCTCAATCGTTTCAAGTAGGTCCATCATATCTCCAATTGAGAAAAACGTCAAAACACCCAGATATAAACTTTCTTTCCACTCTGACAGGAATCTGAGATCTTCAAGACGCAATTAATCCCCAGCAGTGGTTGTCATTAAGTGCCGAAGTCAAGTGGACTTTAGCCAATATTAGCTGTGAGTTAATTATTATTAACTTATGCTGGGGAAGGAATCTGATCTGTTGAATAAATTATGTTGGGGAATCAGAATCCTTCTACAAAGAAGGATTCTGATTAGTTTAGCTTAGTTTAGTTATATTAACGTCCCGTTATAACACTAAGGCTGTTTGGGAGGGACCTCTTAATTTTGAACCACGATCAGATGATGAAGACGACACCTGAACTGGCACCTCCCTCTCCACACCAGCGGGAGGATGTTTGGCACGTCAGATTTAAAGTGCAAGTGATCCCCTCACACGGAGGTTCTTCTGTGGAATCGAGTTTCGAACCTGAAATCTCTGGTTCCGAAACCGAGACCTTACCACCAGGCCACCGCGACCCCTGAAGGATCCTGAACAGTTATTCCCACGAGCAGCTGTTGTGTGGTAAGGAATTCTTCAGCAATCAGAACATAAAAGGCGTAGATTTGACGGAAATAAAAAGGATTTATTTTGGTTTTGACATGATAGAGAAGAGAGGCGAACAATGTAAAGCGTCGAAAAATAATTCGGAGAGACATCGATGCAAAAAGTTGTTTCTGATTTTTGTGAGGAACAGCTTTTCCCAAAAATCAGGAATTTCTCATAAAAATCAGGAATTTTCTCTTTCTATGATTCAGGTTTCTATGTAAGGATTCAGCCCTTACAGATCGTGGATTTCTGTATTGGTCGCTGGAACAACCGTTTTGAAACCTGTTGGTGTTTTATGGTGTCTATTGTCCGATTTTCATCCGGGAACTATTTCTTGATTAAACTTTCAACTGTTGTGGGAATTTTCTGAATAATATCTAAATAGATGAAAACAAGTTGCTGTTTTTTGTTCATACATGTCTTTAAATAAAAGAATGGTTTTGTTACGTTACTTCTTTATTTGATAGGTCAGAATAAAGATATTACAATGTATGCAGTCTGATCAAAAGATGATCTGTCATCCATCAAATTCTATGTTGATATTTAGACCCCATGATTTATTGTACCATCACATGTATAATCATTTGAATTATATCCGTCAAAAAACAATAAGACATACCGGCGTCCTGGTCTAGTGGTAGAGTGTCCTCCTCATGGTCTAGGCATTTTGGGTTCGAGTCTTAGTTCAGGCATGATTGTTATTCTGTGTTCTATATGTAAATGTGCTCACCTGTAAAAATAGGTTGCGCAAGCAAATGTGAAGCATGGAGTTGCAAAGTCGTACTTTTGGCTTGATGCTACGGAAAAACAAAGGATGTTAATTTATGCTTAAATCGCTGACAGCTTTCTATCAGGGGGCTTTTAACGTGCTATAGCAACAACAAAAACTGCTCTAAGAAAGAGTTGGGAATGATTAAGAGTTCCTGCTTCATTATTTATATTAAAAAGTTGAACGACATTTTGTATATTAACTTCGTGAAATTCTATTTTAAAGATATTTTGCAATTTTAGCTTTGGTAACCTAAGTATTTGCATAATGGTCAAAAATACTCGAATTTTAAAACCGTGTGTTATTTTGCGTTTGATATTTTTAAAAGCATATTAAAAAAATTAAAGTGATAAAGTATACAGAAGTATAACAATGAAGTAATTATATATTTATAAATTTAAAGTATAAAGTATTAATAGTAATACGTATATAAAGGAAGATTACATGTGATAAAAAATAACCAAAATAACCGGAATAATTTAAAGTCACTGAAAAGGTAAGCACACGAAACAGTTTTGTCATAAACATTCTTTACTCTAAATGTTTAAATAAATTAAACAGGATATATTTTCGTTGTCATTTAAAATAAATAAAGTTAGATATTTTTCGTTATCATTGGTTTCATATTCTATAAGTCCTTTTGATTAATTTTGAGTAACGTAATGATAAGCATAGAAATGTGTTCTAATACTAGAGATAGAGATCAATAAAAACGTGTTTCTCGGATTTGATTGTTAATCTAATACAATCCATTTCCTGACCTGGAAAAATGATAAAATATCATGATTGTAATCTAAAAATACATAGAATAATTGAAATATTCCGCTCACCTACATTGCAGAATATAAAGTATAAATTCGCGGATTTAGAATCATTGAATCTTTCAGAAACAATTAAAGGTCCGGTAAAGGTAGGAATACCCTTTTTTTTCTTTATTTTCCTAGAATATTGGTATAATTATATGTTGACACTGATATGTTGCTGTCAATAGAAAAGCAATCATGTGTTCTGCTATTCTGATTTTAACTGAAGACTTAAAATCAAATATAATGCAGAACTGTAAAACAAAATTAAAATTCCTTAAGTATTTTAAAAGTTAGGAAATTGTTTTTTAATTAAAATATTTCTGCTCTTAACCTGATTCTACGTATTAAAAAATATCCCAAGAAACGGGAAAAGTAACTAAATTACATAATCAAAAAGTTAAAAGCTTATTTAATATAAGAAATTTTGATCGTTTAAATCTTTCTGAAAATCAAAAATTTATTATATGATTCCAGCTACCCATCAACTTCTTATAAATTTATTCTTTCACAGAATATAATCAAGAACTTACAAAAAATATTTAGAAATATTTTAATTTAATTATGCATTTGAAAATTAAATTGAAGCCTTTAGATAAAATATATTTTTTTTTATTTCTAAAACTATAACAAAATTTATAATTTAATCAAAATCAAAACTGAAGTAATGGTTTCAATCCTTAGCATCCACAATGATTGAATTATCGAGATAAACTAATAGATTGTGATACTAACTTGTGGCAATAATGTACTGTAGTAATACAATGTATTGACATGGGCTCTGTTGGAAAATACAAATTGGGTATCAATGACAGTACGCCAATCTTTCTTGAAGGAAATAAAAAAATCCTTAGGAATTTACCTACTGCATTTAAACGTGTAATTGATACTTCTTCAATAAAATTTTGTTCTCAGACTTATTGATGTACTCAGAACCGGAATTTTGTAACATACATTTATTTCTTAAAAAAGCTTATAACTTATCTTCGCGTTATAAAGTCTAGCTATTTAATGTTGATGAAATATTATCAAAGGTATTTTATTACTTTTTCTCATGCTTTCACATATGAAACATAAAGTAGATATTCGGTAAATCATTTTCATCTCATGCTTTTACATATATAAGGTAGCAAATCTGTAAATTTTTTTCCTCTTATGTTTTTACATATGAAACGTAAGGTAAAACTTCTGTAAATATTTCTAATTTCATTATTTTTCATATGAAACATAAGGTAACAATACTATAAATCTTGTAAATAATATTTATTTCAATTTTAAACTCAAATTACATATTTTCTGTTAATACTTTAGTTTTTTAAATTGTTACATTCTTTGATTTAATAAAGCCTTTTGAAATTTATATTTGTTTATTTATTCATCGCGAATTTATATAAAATATTTTTTCAGATGTTTTTCCTAGTAGCACTTTCTTGTGTGGCTTTATCTCAAGCCTCCCAGATTCTTCAACCTGTGAGTATGAAAATGAGCATTTATAAACCTAACTGAAAAGTATTTAATTGCTCTTGGATAAATAAATGAAACGCATAATAGAATATCAAGTCTAATGAAAAAGTGCTGCGTTATCAATACCTAAATTTATATGGAATTAGATTCACTAAAAGACTTTCCTAATTTTTGCACGAGTTTCATATATGAAGCAAATCTTTTTTTAAAAATATATATATATATGTAAAGTGAAATTTTGTTTGCAGATTTGAAATTTTTTTCCAAGGAAACAACTATTAAAGTTTTATCGGAAATAATCCATTATTTAAAGTGTTAGTTAGGTCCAAAAGGCATCTTCAAAACGTTGTGTGATATTTGAAGACTTAGAACAAAAATCCATAATACCATGAATATCATTTAGAATAAATGAGTAGGAAAATCAGGCATTTTTTTTTGGAGAAGTGAAATTTTAACAAATCTTAAACGAAACAGCAATCAAAAATATTTTAATAGATGATTTTAATCATGAAATTTCAATTTACTATAAAAGGTTAAATATATTTTGTTTTGGTATAAAAATATAAAATTGGAAATATTAATATATTTATACCCAAAGTAGTGCAGGGAAATAAATGGTTCCTTGGAAGGCTAAATGAAAGTAACGGGCAATTTATAACAATAAGAAATTAAACTAATGCAAATGAATTAAAATAAATAAAAGAAAATAGAAAAAATAATAACATCAACATTATCTACTTCACAAAGTGATCACTCAATTTTATGAAGCAACTAAAAATTTCACCTCTTGTATAGAAAGTCTAAGCAAACTTTTTACATTTTTAAATATATGTACAGAGGACTTGGAATAATAAATATTGTGGTTTAATTAATTAGTATAATTTTATTATTTCTCTTCGTTAACAAAAAAATTTAAATTAATTTTGATATTAATTCGTTGCTTAAAGTTATGAAAGAATTCATTGGAATTGTAATGAATGAGAATCCCTTCAGCCATTGTATTCAATCCTATATATGTGGTACTAAAGTTATGTGCCTATTTTTCCAATTTTATAAAAATTTCAGTTTAATAATACTCAATAAAACTAAAATAATAATATTACAATTTCTTATAGTAAGAATATTAGCAAGATCTAATACTAAAATTTCTTCTAGTTTAAGATTTAAATTAAACTGTTATTGTAAAATATTACAATTTTAGTTTAAAGTGAAAATTTTTATATAATTTAAAATTTGAATAAGAACTCATCGTTTCGCATAAAACGTCAGTCTGTTTTTTTTTTCTTTTTTCTTTTTTTTTTTTTTTGATTTTTAACAGAATATTCATTATATTGTTAATATATGAAAAATTTCTCACTGTGTAGTACGGAAATCTCATAAAAATAATGATGAATAGGTCAAATGATATTAGTTAATTCCGTTGTATATCATGTAATAATTTCAATTTCTAATTTTTTAAAGATTCTTTCACATGCCCAACCTTACAATTTCGGGTACGCAATCAGAGATCACACTAGTGACCAATACAGAAAGAAAAAGGAAATGGACTCGGAGCTGTAGTGGGAAGCTACGGTTTCAAAGAAGCCAGAGGAATCTTTCGTAACGTCAACTACATCGCTGACCATGCTGGATTCAGAGCTGTAGTCAGAGGCAATGAGCCAGGCACCGCCAATCAGAACCCAGCAGCCGTTATCGTTAATCCTGATCAGGCAGTTATAGTAAAGGCAGCCGAACCTATCAGCCCACTTCCAGTGTTGCCAGCCCCAATTGATCATGGAGATTATAGATTCGGACCTGGACTCTCAGATGCCTTGGGATACCATGGAGGCGTCAACTTTGCCTTGTCTTTACTTGGAGGAGCTGTCAGAGGATATGATAGCCGATTGACTAATGTCATTGTTTAAATAATGCTTTTTCTAAAAACTGCTGTTTATGTAGAAATTGATAATTAATAACACTTGATAAATTTAAAAGAAATTAATTATTGAATATAACTGTCATCTACTTTTGATCATACCTTTTCATTGTTCTATACAAAATAAAAATAATTGAAAATTGTAATCTGTTTCTTGGTAAGTTCCTTAAAACTTACTTACGCATTATGCCAAAGACAACTGAGAAATACTTTATATAGATTTTTTGCAATCGGTTCCAATAAAAATCTTAGTTTTTACATTTTAGAAATATTTTTTTTCTGTTTTAAAATCCTGCATACTTTATCTGTATCTGTTTAAAATATTATTGAAAATTTCCATGTGCTTGCAGTATAATTCTTAAACATATTCCTATCTAAAAGCAATTTAAAGTGTGATTGGATACTTCTACAATATATATTAGGGTCTCCCAAATTTGTTAATTTCTCAGAGAAAATATATAAATAGTATAATTATTCAATATATGGATTAGAATAAAGAGCTGAATGTTTTAATAAAACAAGAAAAGTTGATATTAAATGCTTTGAAATTTAGAATTAAAAAAAAATCGGAATCTTTATTTAGATAAAATAAATAAATTTAGTCATTGGAAAATTTTTTAACTTTTCAGTTATATCTACTTTTTTGAATATATTTCGAATTTATGAAAACATTAATAAACCGTATTATAAATTGCTCCGTTATGAAAACAAATATAAAAATTCTAAATGGAGTGTAATTAATCTTATCTTGAAGAATAGAATCTTTTTTAAAAGAATGTTATAATTATCAAATTAAATATTTAATAAGTATTGCATATGCATAATATTTTTGAAAATAAATTCTTAAGAGATATTTTTATTTGATGAATTTTAATTATAAAGGAAACAATTTAATGAACATTTTATAATAAATAAATGAATAATAATAATAATAATAATGTTAAATAATAATAATTAAATGAATAAGTAATGATTTTTTTCTTATGGAATTCTTGTGAATGATTTCATAAATTATTATTTAACTTAATACATAAAAGCGTTTTATGATCAAAAGTCATCATAATTTACCTTCATTGTCACAGACGTCCCGAGGATATTAAATCCTTTTATATTATGAACTTTGTATTTAGTTTAATTAAATCAACGTCCCGTTTTAAAGTAACGCTAGGGTTATTTTTGGGACATTCCCTGGAACTTGGAACCGCTGTTAGATGGCGAATACGAAACTTGATCATGCACCCCACTCTCTAAACTTCCACACCATATCAGCTTTAGGTGTTTGACGGATTTAAAGTGAACCAGCCCCACGCGCACGCGCACACAAGTGTGTGTGTGTGTGTTATACGTATGAAGATAGTTTAGTACACAGATCAAACGCCGAAAAAACTTCCCGTTAATGAGATAAATTAATGGATATTTTCCCTAGTTTAAAGAGAGAATGGATATGTTATTCGTAGAAAAAGAAACGGAAATGAAAGAAACAAATAGAATATGCCTAGCATTATTAGAATTGCTATCATTATAAAAAAGACATTTATAATATTTCAAAGTTCCATTTTTATTTTACACTTCGATAACTTTTTTTTTGTATATTCCCATTTTCCAGAGTTATATTTCTATTTAATGACTTTTTAAATGATTGCTTTTAATTACTGTTTTTTTAATTCCTGAGATTTTAATTACTGTCATTTAAAGACTTTTTAAACTATTGTTTTCTTTCATATAAAATGTCCAGCTTTGAATTAACTAAATGTATCTAAGTAAAATAAAAGAGTTGTTGATATGAATTGTTATTTTATTAAGTTTATTACCCCTATGTTTCTTTCATATTAAAAAAAATGCTTAAAAATTTGTAGAATAAATTTGATTTGCAAATATCAGAATGCTAAATATAGTTATCTTCAGTTTGGACATTATTTCGAGCACGGTTTTAAAATGAATTTCTAGGCATTAATTTGAAATCTTTGAATCAGCATGTACTTTTGAAAGCTCTAATTTGAAATCTGAAAAAGTTTTAAGCATTTATTTGAATTTTTTAGAGACCGGTTTATTTTAGATTATAGTTTTAATAAATAAGCACATACTTCTAAATGTATTTTCTTAATGTTGTATTTAATCAAATAAAATGGAGGTTACAAAATTCATCCAAGAGTTTTGAAGCTTCATTTTCTACAAATTTCATATCATTCGATGTAAAATGTACCGTAATGGGCAGAAGAACTTCATGCATTAAAATTTTCAAAAGAGACTCGTTTCGTATTTTCACTTCCACTGCCATTTTTAGAACAGACATTTCATCAATAAATTATTTGTATGTTGAGTTTATATTTCATCTTAAAAATTATATAATAATGAATCCTCATCATTTGATTATCTTTATTTAAAATTCCTACTTCCATTTAAACAACAGAAAAATATGAGATAAAATGTCATACCTGATAGTTTTGTAACGAAATAATGTCCCACTTCAAAATCAGAGTTTGAAGAATATCTCCCCACCCCGCATAAATTTAGAATGCACTCTAGCTACGGAAGAAATCTATTGTTTTCAAATTACTGAAATGTGAGAAAAACATGTATATTCCTATAATGATGGATGCAGTGAATATCTGATTATCAGTTGGCTGCAACGAAAGTCTTTTGAACGTTTAGATCTAAATTCGCGGTTAGTCAAATCTACGCTAAATAGTTTTGAAGAGTAGGGATTGGATCTCAATGAAAGCTGCATTCATCTTCTAAATTGCTCTTTCAAAAAAAAAAAAATGATTTTTTTATCAAAAGTAGAGTTGAATTGTAAAATTCCAGACTTTGATCAGCTGATAGAGTTATTGTTATAAAGTCTCACAGTACTGTAGGGAAACTAATTATTACTATATATTATTGCTCTATACAGTTATTTAGGTTTTTCAAAATTTGGAATCAAACCAAATTTTAAAGATAGGATTGTATAAAACTTTTTAAATTAGTTTTATACCGACTATTCATACATTATTAAGGTAATTTTCAAATTAACCAAATATGAATCTCTGCATCATGTGTATAATGCCTCATCCTTCCTGTTTTGCTCTAGGAAATCAAGATCCTGTAATTTTAATCATTAAACCTCTCTGTAAACATATCTCCAATAATAAATAGTGGAAACTGCGTTTATATTCTTCTACAAATAGGCTAGCTTTATGATTACATACAGCATAAATTGTATCTATAGTTCCTTATTACTGAATAAGTGAGTCTTTTAGGAAATACAAAAATGCGAGTTAAGAAATTTAATTTCCTGCTCAACATTCCAATACTTCTCTTATGCATATTAGTTTTCCAATTTTTATAGTTTCTCTTAAAGTCCTTATAAAGTAAAAATTTGTGCATCATATTTAATGTTTAGCATCCTAACTGTGTAACTCTAATGTATATTAAACGCTATACATTCTAAAAAGTCACTAATATGGTCTGGTCAAGGTAATCATATCGTTTTTCTTATCTATGTCTGAGAAATAAGGAATATTAGATGTCAAATTATGAATTTTTTAAAATTTACTTCATTTGAAAGTACAAAACAAAATAAAGTCTGTTCAGGAATATAAAATATGGTATTTCCCCAATTATTCGAATTAAACCTTATTATGAATGTATAACCAGATTTTATCTGCAGTATGGTTCACCTCCCTAAACTTTCTTATTCTTTTTAACTACTGGAGTTTTGAAATATTCAAATTTCTTGTTTCGGGTGGTCAAACACTGTAAATTGCATCGGGACTATTAACAACGGATTATAACGATTTAAATAAAGCCTGAGAGATTCCGTTACATATTCTTTTTCCAATTACTTTTATTCATAAAATTATACTTCAATTATTATACTTTCAATTATTCGGTATTTTATCATTATGCTACAATCATTTCTTAATATTTTAATACCTTTTTTAATTACAAGACCCATTTTAGAGACTAAAACAGCTATTTTTACTAAGCTCAGGTGTATTTTATGGATAAATAAATTTGATAAAAACTTGACGTATCATTTGTATTGAACTTACAAATTCAAAATAGAGCCATATATTGATAGAAAATATATATTATTGTATAATTGGAAAACAATTTTTAAAAATGGCATTTTTTCAGCATTAAAAATGCAAATAACGTTTTTTATTACCCCCTCGGATTGAACACCAAATCAAACAAAGGCCAAAAAATCAGAGAAAGAGGGTTGTATTAGCTTCTGATGGTAAACACGTGAGGACAAAACTCTCGGTTTTTCTCATATGAAGATGACTCTCACACACTAGGTTACAGAACCCCTTTTTGAGGGGGAGATGAGGCTCTTTCTCACACCTCACAGATAGAACACAGGGTAAAGAATAACCATGATCGAATCAGTTTCCGAACCCTAGATGAACAGGGAAGACGCAATATCCGTAAGCCAGGACGCCGGCAATGCAAACAATTCAAGCATTTAAAACAAACAACATATTATTATTAATTTAAAAATATGATTTTAAATACAATGTAATGTCAAAGCTTCAGAAATTCTGTGGAAAGTGAGGACAATTATATTAATTTGTCTTCATTCGAAGATGATTTTTTACTTGCTCTTGATATCGTTTCTTGCTGAGGAGAATTTCATCATAATTCTATAAGGTCCTGATTCAAAATTGCTATTAGGTTGTAACATTTCGACTTCATTCCTGACATTTCTGTTTGTCGCTTTGTCACCGTTTTATAGTATATCCAGCCATTAACTACTACTAAATGTATAAAATTTGTGAATTCTAGCGTTGGCATTTTTTTTTTGCCCTGACTGCACACAGATAATATGCAAAATAATGTTCAATGGCTCCCATATGCATGTAATATGCTTTTACAGTAACAGATTATTTTACACCAGCTTTTTATTTCACTTAATTTGACCATCATCTGCCAGTTCCAAGAAACTCATTATCTTTATATATGGATAATAGTTACGTATTTATTATCTTTATACTTGACAAGGCACATTTTTCTATTATCTAAGACCATTTATTCCATTCTCTTCTTTTAATTCTATTACTACCATTCTATTACTTTCTCTAAAATCACTTTGTTCTAAAAGTTTAAAAATGCCCTCTGGAGTTAAAGCCACTTAAGGTTTAAAAAATATTTTATTAACTAATAAATAAATATCTGTATATTCTGAACATGATGCCGGATCGAAATATTAATTACTGACTACAAAGAAGCTATAAAATTAATTCTTGGCTAAAATTAAAAAGTAAATATTTTTAAATTTATATTTTACTACATTATAGAACATAAGAATTATATACATATCATAAAAAATATACAATTTATTCGAGGACAAGAAGAGAAAATTTGAAAACAAGAGCTCAAAAAATAATATCTTCATGCACCGCAAACAGTCAGGAAATAGGCAGAGAAACACCTGAAATATACATATGTACCTTAGATAAATTTATATTTTTACCGTTTCTTTTATAGATAAGACTTTAACCAGTCACTGCCGGTACCCTGGCATAGGGATAGTGCTCCTTCCCCGTTCGAACTCCGGTTCGGGCATGGTTTTCTTCATCTGTTCTATCTGTGAGATGTGAGATGTGTGAACTCCTTCCGTAAAAAAGGGGTTGTGCAAGCGAATAAGGGATTTGACAGTGGTCAAGCGTACTTTCGGCCCTAGGTGGCTCTACCAAAACAAGAGACTCTCCCATTCACATTAAATCTGTATCTTCGTAACCATGGACTTGCCCATGGCAAGTGCCATAAGAAACAACAATTAAAAAGGTGCTAAATATTATATAAAAAATATGCAAGACCATATTTTAATAATAAATGTTTTTAAAAATGTACATATATTTTCTGCGTTTTTTATTCAATGCCCTTATCTTAATTCCCTTAATTAGAACGATGGATATAAAAAAAACTTTATCACTAATTATAGATGTAAATGCAAGCTACACTCATAAATGCTGAAATGCGTGCTTCTTTAGGTTATATGATAAGAAAAATGAAAAAAGAAATTGCATGTACGCATGTGTGTAGGTCAGAACTGAGGATTCTATACATACACTCATGTTCAAAATCAAGGTCACAAGCATAAAATCCTGCGGAAAATTTGGATACCACTTCCGGTGCCACTTGTAACTGCTAGAAACTGTCCAGCTTCAAGCCTGCCAATGGCTCTCCATCTCAAGGAAGCGTTTAAATGTTTATGCGAAGTCCTTCTCACTGGAAACAGGTTAAATGTTTTGTTTTATTGCAATATTTACAAAATTGCAGGCACAATTCTCAGATGTCTAAACAGTCTTCAATAACTAACGCTCATTTAAAAGTATGGGAATTGGGAATGTTAAAATTGAAGGTATTTATAAAATATATGAAGTAATAAGCATAAAACGGAGTTATAATGATGGATACCCGAAATAAATGGAAAGTTTCAGTTTTATGTTGATAAACATCGCTAAATACCTTAAGGATAAATATTCGTTATTCTAATTTAAATTTAATTAAACTGGAATTATTTTCATTATCATTGGTTTTCACTGTCTTGAAAGTTATCAATGAAGTATTGAATTATATAATGTGAAGTCTTGCAATATATTCGAACGTTAGAGATAGTTATCAATGAATGCATATTTTATCGGATTTGAAGATTAACATGTGATAATCCGACGTTCTACAAAAAAGACAAGATTTTGACCCAAAAATGAGACAAGTAAATGAAATGCATCGTTAATCTGCATTGCAGAGTTTCAGGTATAAATATTCGGGAATGAAACTTACCGAATCATTCAGAAACAACCGAACAACCAGTAAAAGTAAGTAAAAAACTTGATATGTTTTCTTTCATATTATTCCAAATTAACATGTATTTTGCTTTCAAATGAAAAATAACTCTTTTCTGGCCATTTAAAATTTGAAAAATTTTAACTTCAGTTATATTTTAGCAATTTAAATTGTACTTTTGAATTCTTTGAAACGTTTTAAAGACATTTTTTTGCTTAAATTTTTTATACTATTTAACTGAACCTTAATTTTTTTATACTATTTAGCTGAAGCTTAATTTAACTGAAGCAAATAATTATATGAAACATGAAATTTATCTAAATCTTATAATCGGAAAGTAAAGGGTTTTTTTAAACTAATGGGTGTGAAACAATTTATTCATATAAATATTTGTGAAAAATTAAACAAATATTATTCTCAGATTCTTAAGAAAAATTTGCGTGAATGTGAGAACTTCCTAAATTAAAATGATATCAAAAACTCTGAAAACTGACTTCGAAACTTATTAATATTAGTAATGAATGTAAGAATTTAAATGCAAATTTTACATCTGAACTAAATTTTGAGTTTCAAGTGTAACTCAACTTCAAATGCAATATGAATCAAGAAAGTATGAATACTTTGACATCCACAATGAATAGATGATCTTAGTAAACTGGAAGGTAGTGATGCTATAATACACGGGATTCAATGTAGCGACAGTAGCAAGGATCTGTAGTTAATTGTTCAAATCGACATGAAATACATCGGAAGCAAATACATTTTTGCATTCTCTATTTCAAACAGCATTTGTTGCTTATCAATGCAACTTTCCGTCATTAGAATTGCGAACTTTTCCAGAACTGTCACTGTAAAACAAATTTATTTCATGCATAAAATGTATTAAAAAAAAGTTAAAGCTCATATTGAACTTTTATTTGTTGAAGCTATTGCTTTTGACAAAATTGTTAAGACACTTGTTCAATCAAAATATCATCAATTACTTAATCACTTCATGCGAACTCATATATTTATTCTATGAATTTTTTCAGATGTTTTTCTTCGTAGCACTTTCTTGCGTGGCTTTATCACAAGCTTCCCAGATTCTTCAACCTGTGAGTATTAAATTATCAGTTTAAATTTTTAAAAAATGATATGTGTTCTTGTAAAAATGTTAAAAATGCATAAAAGAATATCACGCCATACAAAAAGTATGATCTTCATCATCATCTAAATACAATTAGAACAATTTGGATCAAATAAAAATGTCATTCAAATATTTCATTTGAATTCAGTTACATATTTAATACCAAGTAATAAAATAAGTTTCATAGAAACAAAAAAAATTAATTTAAATGTAAAAGGTAATTTTATTGCTGTTTTAATTCTTTCCCAGGAAACCATTTGCTAAAGTTTGTTTCGAAATAAGGAAATATTTTAATTGTTAGTTGCCAAAATAAAATATCATGGAAACCTTAAAATATTGTTTGGAAAATATTGAAAAATTGAATTTCATGTTTTAATGTTAAATGTAGTAGTGCCATAAAATGTTTGAAAGATGATAATCAGACTTAAAATGCGATAGTTACAGATTAAGATTAAAGAAAAGAAAATTAGGATTAATGAGTTGAAAAATATAACGATCTTTTGAAGAAATCTTTTAAATGAATAGAAAAGAATATTTATTGAGCTAATTTTGATAGCAGATTATTATAATCCAGGGTACATGTAATTTCCACTTACTGAAGTTATTGAAAATATCTTTGTAATGAATAAGTATGCAGAATTTAAATCATTGAAATATCCCTGTAGCAAACAAGCAAGAAAATAAATTATTCTTAAAAAAAAATCTAGTAGCATACTATTTAGAACATTAGAAAATCAAACTATTGTAAAAAAAAAGTTAGAAAGAAAGGAAATTTTGGTAAATATCACCACTTGTAATTAATTATATGCACGTCTTCAAAAGATTTTTTTAGAGAATTCCAGCCAATTAGTTCTAACATCTTGACTGGGGATTTCGAAGTACAAATCTTGCACTTTACTTAATTTATCTCAGTTGTATTAATTGATTTTATATTCCAAATCCTCCTCTTAAATCAAAATTAAATTTTGAAATTATTGGCAAAAATATTGAAAAAATTCGAAAACATTTTAAGTCTATTACGGCATTGCTAACATTAGAAACTAATGCTGAGTACAAAATACTGAAACTAAGTGCTTCTTTATTAAAGCTGAAACAAATGTCACCGTAAAAAAATCCATCAAGGAAAAAAAAAAATAGCAATGATGATAACCAATAGTAACAATATTATATATTTCAAAAATAATTCTATAAATGTTTAATATCAATTTTTGTTTCGTTTAAGGTATTTGTTAGTATGATTATGTACAATATTACATCAACAATTTGAGTTAAAAATTTATACCAATTAAAATGTTTAGCTATAAATAGAATTATCTTATAGTTTTAAGCATTTTAAAGCAGATTTTTCACACTGTATTAGCCTCACATGTAATATGAAAGTAAGAAATTGAAAAGAATTACAAAAATTTGTAATGACTTATTTCTAGTTTTATAGATTGATTTGTACTTTAACTACGTTTCAATTTCCAAATCTTGTTTATTCATAGATCGTTCATCATGCTCAGCCTTACAACTTCGGATACGCCATCAGGGATCACACCAGTGATCAGTACAGACAAGAAAAAGGAAATGGATTCGGGGCTGTAGTGGGAAGCTATGGTTTCAAAGACGCCAGAGGAATCTTTCGTAACGTCAACTACGTCGCTGACCATGCAGGATTTAGAGCCGTAGTCAGAGGCAACGAACCAGGCACCGCCAATCAGAACCCGGCATCTGTTATCGTTAATCCTGATCAGCCTGTTGTAGTTAAAGCAGTCGAACCTCTCCGTCCAGTTCCGGTGATCGCTGTCCAAAATGCTCTTGGAGATTATAGATTCGGACCTGGACTCTCAGATGCCTTGGAATACCATGGAGGCGTCAACTTTGCAGTACCTCTAATTGGTGGAGCTGTCAGAGGATATGATAGCCGATTCGCTAATGTAATCGTTTAAATGTTTGTCGAGTAAAATTTCCAATTTCTTTAAATTATTTGCAAATTATTAAAATGTAAGAATCCACTGTATATTGTACTGAGTCATTTTTGATTATGCCTGTTTCAGTATTTTCTAAAAAGGAAAAAGTCAATTATTTTAAAAAAGTTCTAAAAAATCATATTTAAGAAATTTTGGTCATTATGTTTTAAACATTTTTTGCTCTTTTCTTTGAATAACACAAGTTTTTATTTTAAAAAAATAAATTCTTTTTATTTAATCTCTTGCGTCTTTTTTTTATTTTTACAAGCTTCTCATTTCAAACAATGCTATTAAAAATTACTGCGAATTTCAATAAAATTGTTGATTATTTTATTAAGAAAGATGTCAATAACAAAAAAATTTAAATAGTTTAATACTATGCTTTTGTAATGCTTGTGCTGTTTTTGATTTTCGTCCATAATCTAGAACACAAATTAGTAATCTTCATCTCGTTATAGTAAATGTATTAAATTTGTCATTCTAAACTTCCAGAATTTTAATAATACCAGTGGGTGACCGAGCTCCGCTCGGAGAAAACAGGTATCGAAGCTAACTCGAAGATTTAAATTTTCAATTGTGATTTATCAAAACAATACATGCCATAAGAAAATTTGTGAAACCATTGGTGAAAAGATAACCGGTTAACCCTCGGCTTTTCATCGTCCACCGCGATGTCATGTCTTGATGTTCAATTGGAAATCCCCATCTGCACTTCCATGTTTGCTGACCATGCACGGAGCGCTTGGGTTCATATCACCACACGGGTTACGGATCATCCATTTCGAGATCAGTTCCGGATCATCTTCTGGAAACTTTATTAGTTCGCCATATTGGCTATAGATGGCAGCACGTTACCGCTTGAAACCTATTAGCCATTATGGCGAACTAATAAAGTTTGAAAATATCCTATCTGTAACTCCGAATTGCTCGACCGTAGCGCTTCAAAACCGGCGCCAATCGATTCCTCGTGGCCAGAAACCCCAGACCCCCAAGTTTACCGGAGTTTATTAATTCTGGGGTGATTTTCGACTTGGCAACCATTCCTCGTATTATAGTATAAGATTAAAACATGATCTATTTCTTGTAGACCTGCTCTTTGATGTATTCAATTGATTTTATTCCTTGTACCATTTCATTGCGTAATTTCTAAATTCTCTCAAATTATTTAATTTCTAATTAATCAAAATTTTCTTCATTCATTATACTTCCTTCCAGCTTTCGATTGTTTTGAAAATTTGAAACTCTTTGAAGAAATACTGCTAAGATAGCCTTGAGAATTTGGTAGAATGTGGCTATTTACAAATGGCTCTGCCCAAGAGAATTATGTACATTTATTCGATTAACGAAAAGGGCATTCGGAATAAAAATTTGGATGTTTTGCGGAAATCTTTGTACATAAATTTAAATTATGTGTTCTGACAAATTTCGTAATATCTTAAACCCTAAAATTCTTCTTGTTTTATTTTAAAATACCAATTCTATTCATTTTTGTATAGTCTAATTGTAATTTACATTTATTTTAGAAACAGTATCGTATTTTACCTTATTTTTATATATCTTATATAAATCAGAGTTAAAATCACAACCATCCACGTTATGAGTTGTATTTAACATGCTTTTGTTTCAACTGAATTTCGACTCTTATTTTTATCGCATCATAGTAGTTTTATTTCTCAGTTCTATTTCGGTAGTAAATGTATATGAGTCTTCTGCAGTAGTCGGCTAATTTCAGTTATTGAATAATCTGAAGTCTGGAAATGATAAATCTTATTTTTATTGGATTCTTTGCGACAGTTTTTAGAATTGAATTATTAGCAATAAATTTAGCATTAAATTATTTCGTAAATGTCAAGTGCTACAGTTTAAACATTCGATTTTTTGGGTTACAAATTTTTTCTCTAAGGCCTCGGTAGATATTTATAAAATTTTTATTCTGTCTTGGAGTATTAATATTAAATATTAAGAATTCGGGAGTGATAAAGCATCATTTCTGAACATTTGATGGTAGGATATCAACACTGTGCTTAAATGGTAAGATATCAACAGAATGCTTCATACAAAAACAATGTAGTTTCTGTATTAAACATTCTGTGAATTTCCTTTAATTTTCCCACTGGTAGAGTTGAAAAAATAAGCACTATAGTTATTGATACTTACTTCATCCTTTTATCTCCAGCATTGGTTGAAATTATTATTGGTTTCATTTTATCATATGAACACTGCTATGCATTGACAGGCTAAATATCAGCTTACATCCGTTCCATCAAAATTTTATGATGTTTATTTAGAGGCTAAAATAGATTCGCAATTAATTTCTTGGAAATTTCCCCGAAATTATTTGCTTAGATTGCGTCATACATTCTTATTTTCATTACTAAGAAACATTAGCATATTTTCTCCCCTCCTATAATAAGAGCAGTAAAATTAATTTTTAACTACCAATAATTCATCAAATGTTTTCAAAAAAATAAATTTTTATTAGTTATATTTAGATTTGCAGTAATTGTTTAAGTTACTTAAATGAAATATGTCTGTTTGTAACGAAGAAAAATTTGAACTTTTCGGTATGAATAAGAATGCAGCAAGATTTGCAGGATTTTTTTTTCTATTATATGAAACGTATGTTATGGCCTTTCTATGGCAAATTTGTCCATAATTAAGGAGGAATAATAATTTTTTACTCTTTTCTTATTAGTGATACAAAAAAATAATGTAAATTTTTACTACTATATTTTTTAGTTTATTTCTAATTTCTTAAACACTGAAAGTTTCCCTTTTCATATTAATTATCTTTTTAAAAAGGAGCTGAAGATAGGTTAAGTTACTCCTCTTTTCCAATTTACTACATGCGCCGAAAATATTATTGGGCTACAAGATAACCAAACAATCCTCCCGTTACAAGTTACTACTGATGAAATTTTCTTGGTTTCTCCTTCGACATAAACCTACGTTGAAAAATACATTCTAACTTAAATTTTAAAATTGTCCTTTTTAAAGCCATATTCAATGAGGATGTAATTTCTATTTAGCGATGAATTTCCCCAACGCATTTTCTGTTAAAATTTACGCTTGGCATTTGATTCATCTAATGAGAGGGTTCAATTACTATAGCAGTTGAGATGGTGAAGAAGAGTAATCTAATTTGCTGTTGTGAACTACTTAGTAGATAAGTCTATAGGAGAGTCAGGATGCAGCCTGTTTGTTGTCAGATTTTCTAACTACCTAATAAGATGGTTCGATAATCAAACAAATAATTCCCTATTATTTTGTTATCCTTTGTATTGTTTAAATCAAGTGCCCACGTAACTCATGATATTTGATTCCATAAAAATTTAATGCCTGATTGCACAACCATTATGAATAATAGATTCAATTTTGGATTTTAAAAAATATTGCAGTTATGTTCATGTATCACTCATAGAAGAACTGTATATTTAGTTGAAAAATTCCTTCATGCATGGCAGAATCAGTAATAAGGATTTATATCGTAATCTCAAATCGCAATTTCGTCAATGACTTGAAATATATAAAGTTTGAAACAATATTTTAAAAGCGAAGAGAACCTTAGTTTAACTTTTTTTAATGAAAAGCTTTCAATCTTAGCTTTTTTTTTTATCTTTGTCTAAAATTTCAGAAATTTTATTTTTGAAAAAAAAAAAAAAAAAAAAAAAAAAAAAAAAAAAAACAATGATACGATATCTTTTCTCTGTTTAATATTATGTGTGATAAATTAATATCTTGACAATCTGATGGAATTTCCAAGTTTCTCTGTTGGTAATTTTCTGAAAATAATTTCTTAACTTCCCATGCGAGCAATAAGATAATTTTTTATTAGAATTTATTGTATAGTTTAATCATGCCAGCAATAAAATCAATTTTTTGTTATAATTTAACCTTTTGCCAAGTCGGAAGAAATGGTTTAAAATAATTCAAAAGTATCTTACAATATAAATTTTGTAGATGCTATTGCTATTTCAGGACGGATTTATTCTTTGACTTTAATAAAATTTCATATTTTTTTAAGTATCGTGATTTCAAAATATTAAAGTTTCCTGTTTCGAAGAACGTAGCATTTTAAATTTGAGAGGATCATCTCTAATTGTTGAAAATGAGCCATACAGATACTGAAATAATGCCTGGAAGTTCATTACAAATATTCTTTTTATAATTATTCTCATATTTATACTGGCATCTTTGCCCCTAACACGCTGATGTCCACCAACCCCAGTGTCTGATTCTGCAACGATACCCATTAGTGATAGTTAGCGAGTTTTTAAACTCGACTCGCCATTCATTCCATGCCTGAAGTTTAATATTTCCTTTATGAGAATATTCAATTTCCGATCGGCCTACTTCCGATTCAAAACTCAAATCCCCATAATGAGTACATTCTTTCTCTTAACTCCCAATTTCCAAATATTGTGTAAAGGTTACTCATTTTTCTGCCAACTTAGCAACTTCACGATCAACTTTTCTTTTTAAATTCTCAGATCCTCTCATGGTCTCTATTCGCATTTTTTACCGTTTGATATTACCAGATGCACCATTATAATTTCCAAAAAATAATTAAAAAAAAAACACATTGTTAACACATGTTATTATTCGGACGAATACTCGCCAAGTGACAATATGCAAACATTCCTACAATTTAATAACAAAAACACACAACTAACTTAAAACAATTTATTTACACTGTATATATCAAATAAAACAAAAAAGGAAACTAAATCTATGTTTCTTAATCAAGTCAAATCTAATTTATTTATCAATCGATATTTAGATAGCTACAGCAATATAATACAAATAATTTTTTGAACTCTTCATTTAAATGAAAACACAGTTTCGAAAATCACGCTTCAACTTTCAAAGCCAGTTGGTGTGACACAAATGCGTGACTTTCCTAAGCCAAATGCTCTAAATCAATGCAGATTAGAAATTTTTTATCACCTTTATTCTGTTTTATTTCGATTTAAAAGTACTTCAGAATGAATCAGAAAGATCAATTAATTAATAAAGTTTGATTTTAAATACATCAAGAACTAAGTAATTAAACAGAATCGTGTGAAATATCCATCGAAAAGCTAGCCTATCCTTGGGATAATTTAACGCAAAAGTAAGTTTTTAATTAATAAAAAAATAATCAATCAATTAATCGGAATAAATAGTATATATATATATATGTGTGTGTGGGTATGTGTGTTATTTAAATAATTATCTGTCATAATATAGTTTAATTTCCGAAATCATTACAGCGTGGGAATTTCAAATTAGTGGATATTTATAGAAACAAAATATTAAGTATATAAAAGGGGATGTAAATTATACTGAAAAATACACAAAATAAATCGAAAGCTTTAATTTCTTGTAACAGATAAAAATCGCCAAATAGTTTAGTCATAAATATTTATCACTCTAATTTAAAATGACTTAAACTGTTATAATTATGTAATTGGTTTTTTACTACCCTGAAAACCATTCATCAAACATTGAGTTACATAATATAAAGCACTGCTATACATTCTAATATTGGAGATATTTATCAGTGAATGCATGTTTCTTTGGATTTGAAGGTTAATCTTTTATAATCCATCTTTCTCTGTGAGAAAAGGAAAAAAAAAATTTCAAGATTATGATCCAGAAAAGTGACTAGCAAATGCAATACTTCTTTAACCCACATTGCAGAGCTGCAGGTATAAATACGCGAATTCTTAGTTTAACGAATCATTTAGAAACAACTGAGAATTTTCAAAGTAAGTAAAATTTTGACTCTTTTCTGATTGTTTCCTTTAAACTTTGATTTCAGGTTATTCTATGGAATAGAGTGTTTTGTTTGCTTTTAAAAGAAACATATTCTGCCTAATCTAATTGAAATCTGAATTTCAAATATATCCCCGGAATTTCAATTGAGTCAAGAATTTAAATTAAAGTTCTTATGTTGTTTACTTCATATTTATCTCACAATAAAATTTAAACATGTAAAATAAGTAAGTCATATAATCCAAAATAAAACTTTCTTTAACGTGTGAGTTAGAAAAATATTATTTAATTTAAATCTTTATGAAAACCATATAAATATTACTTTCATATTCCTGATACAACAGTTTTAATTGAATCTAAGAAATTTATATATTTCACCATAATTCAGAAACTCGATAATTTACTAAAAACATTTTCATATCAGTTCGAATTTAAATAAAACTTTTGATGCAACTATGCTGAATTTTGAATTTCCACCGGAACACAATTTAAAATTTTATAAAAACCAGTATATGATTAGTAAACATATAATAAAAGAATGTATGTTACTGTAACATCTACAATGACAGAATGGTTTTGATAAACTGGAATATAAGGATAATAAAATGATGGTGATTATCTATAGTGCAGAATGTAGTGGCAATCGCAAAGGATTTGTGGTTAATTGTTTGAATTCGATATCAGTTGAAATACATTTATTAGAATTATATATCTGAAACAGAATTTGATACTAATCCAGCAACTATCAATCGTTAGATTTGCGGATATACTCAAAACGGTTGATTCAAAACACAATTTTGTTTCACAAAAAAAAAATTAAAGTTTACACTTTACTTTGTACAAGTATATTAAATTCAAGATATTAAAGTATAAAATATTAGGCTAATTATTTCATTTTTTTCTTCTCATACTTTTGCAACAGAGAAATTATAGAACAATTCTGTAATTTCAAAGGGTAATTTCTATTTCAATTTTACTCTCTCTCTCTCTCTCTCTCACACACACACACACACACACACGCACACACACATACATACATACATATACATACATATATATATATATATATATATATATATATATATATATATATATATACATAAATTGTTAAATCACTTGTTTTATTCAAATACAATTTCAGAATCATATAATTAATTATATATTTATTCTGTGAAATTTTTCAGATATTTTTTCTAGTAGTACTTTCTTGTGTGGCTTTATCTCAAGCTTCTCAGATTCTTCAGCCAGTGAGTATGAAAATGAGCATTTTTTGAGTTATTAAATTCAGATGAATAGTGTTCTTGCAAATGTGTAAAACACATAACACAATATACTTTAGAAAAAGATGATCAGAAATATAATATCAAGGCGTTAGAAAGTTTTGGGATTCCACTTTATCTGAATTTAATTAGAGCTATTTAGATCAAACAAAAAACATTGCTGAGTTTCGTTTGAATTTAGTCATCATTATTTAACAGCAACTACTATAAGAAGTTTCTTATGAAGAATTAAAAAAATCGAATTATATTAAAATTAACATAAATGTAAAGAGTTATTTTTGAGCGGATTAAATTATTTCCCGGAGGCCATTTGCGAGAATCTGTTTCAAAACAATTTATTATATGAAGTGTTAGTTGACAATATATATACATCACCAAAACATTATAACGCTGTTAAAATGTCTAAGTAATTGATTTTCATGTAAATAGAATTGTTACAATCATGTATGCCATTATTAGTTTGGAAGCTGATATTCAGAAAGAAGATTTTGGAATAAAATTATCTTACTTGGATAGTGTTTTCCTAAAATTTGAAAAAAATCAAGAAAATATTAGAGGAATCCCTTAGAATGAAGAACATTTGTTGAATTAATTGTAATTGTAGAACAATGGAAAATTAAAATGATGTAAACAAAAAAGAAATATGTAAAAAGAAATTTTATAAATATCATCATATTTTATCTTGCAAATTTACACTTCTTTGCTTTTATGCAAATTTTAAAATGCCCTTTCTTAGAGACTTGGCACCGATAATTTTCAACGTCTTTAAGGAGGATTTAGAAGTTCAAATCTTATTATAATTTTTCATAGTTGTATTGATTCATATCATCTTTCAAACCAATTATTCAAACCAAAATTAAATGATTAAATTATTGGTAACATTTTTAAAAACTTCCAATAGATTTTTATCAATTAATGGTATTACCAACTTTAGAGACTAATGCTAAATATAAAATACTGAAACAAAGAACTTTCTTAACAAAAGTTATAAAACTGTTCCTTTAAAAAATTATCTAGAAAACAAACTACAATAATGATAGTAGCAGACAATAACAATGTTGTATCTTTCAACAATAATAGTACAAATATTTAACATGAATTTTTGTTTAATTTAGAGTTTTTGTTTAAAGAAGTATGTAAAATATTACATCTACAGTTTAAGCGAAAAAATTATTCAATAATTTTTTTAATTAAAAATAAAATTAATTTTGTTTGGTTTTTCTTCCTGGATGATTTGACCATTTTGAACATCTTAACACAGCTTCAAAACAATTTTCATATCAGGCTCACATGCAGCAATTTTTAAGACCAAAAATCTTAAATTTTATAAATAATACTAATCATTATTATTATTAGTTCATTGAATATTTGAAGCTTCATAGATTGCAATGTACTGCGTGCACATTCTTAGTTTCCAAACCTTGTTTTTTTTACAGATCCTCCATCATGCTCAGCCTTACAACTTTGGTTACGCAATCAGGGATCACACCAGTGACCAGTACAGACAAGAAAAAGGAAATGGACTCGGAGGTGTAGTGGGAAGTTATGGGTTTAAAGATGCCAGAGGAATCTTTCGTAATGTCAACTATGTTGCTGACCATGCTGGATTCAGAGCGGTAGTCAGAGGCAATGAACCAGGTACATTCAATCAGAACCCAGCAGATGTTATCGTTAATCCTGATCAGCCTCTTGTAGTTAAGGCAGTCGAACCCATCAGCCCAGTACCCGTTGTCCCTGTTGCAACTGCCCATGGAGATTATAGATACGGACCTGGATTCGCAGATGCTTTGGGATACCATGGAGGCGTCAACTTTGCCGTGCCTCTAATCGGTGGGGCTCTTAGAGGATACGACAGCCGATTCGCTAACGTGATCGTTTAAATAATGTTTCATCTGAAAAATTTCCAATTTCTTAGGAATATTTTTAAACAATTGAAATGCGGGAATCTATTTATTATTGTTTTCCTCCAATTTCCGTCATGTCTGTTTCTTTGACTCTACAAAGAAAAGAAAAGTGAAGATGATAATTGTAAATAATTTCATAACAAAGTTCTGTAAAATTAGAATTAATATCCTAAAATATTTCTCGACTTTAGTTTTGATATGTTTTCTGTAAATTTTTGTTTGAATAATACCTGATTTTACTTTCAAGAAATAAATTTTATATGATATAATCTGTTGTGTCGCATTATTTTTATAATTTTTTATTTTACTTTAACAAGAAAAGTTTCATAATTTAATCCAAAGATTTTTTAGTTTATTTACTGTTTTTTTAAAATTTTGTTCCATGCTCTAAAACCCCAATTAGTAATCTTTATCATGTTATGATAAATTTATTAAACTTGACATTATAAGCTTCATGTGTTTTTATGAGATTTAAAAACTATTTATTCAAATGTATACTTGTATTTTTATACATAAAATTGGATTAATGTCTTGCATAATTTCATTGTGTTGTTTTTCTATCCTCTGAAATTATATAGTTTTTGATTAAATCAAAATGTTCTTTATTCCTGATGTCTATGCCACCAGAACTTGCGCCAAATAATTCTAAATACAGTCGCACCATTCTAAATCTGATATGTGGTTAAGTGGTTTTATTTATTTCGGATCTACCATCTAAAATCTATTTTCTAACTCTCAAGAATCAAATATATCATTAAAAAAGATTCACATTTATTGGCGAATATGAAAACCAACAAGCACAATGTTATTTACTGTTACATCACTAATTAGACATTACAAATCTAAATACTTAAGACAGTTTAAAAATAAAATAATAAATAAAAAACCGCATCTAAATTCTAGAAAAAAGAGGTGGTTGGTTACCATGGCAATTGCAATCGAAAAGTTAAAAAAGGCGTCTCTCAAGTGCAATATTCAATTAAATTTCTAGAATTTCAAATTTACGTAGGTGAATTTGATAAAATAACCTTTGAGAATTCAAATGCGTCCACAAGAGAGTTAGGAAAAATTTGGCCGTACAAATTTCTCTTCGCAAAAGAATTGAGTGCATTTATTCAATTAAAGAAAAATGATTTCGAAAGAAAAAAAATGTTGAAGTCTTGTTCACTCCCATATTTTGTAAAAACGTAAAATCTTAGATTTCTTCTTGTGCTATTCTTAAATCAAGAATTCTACTCATTTTTTTACAGTTAGATTGGAATGTACACTCCTGCAAACGTAATAGACTTGTTTTCATATATCTTACATAAATGTCTTTCATAAATTTTAGATCATATCTCATGTCTCCACTTTATTCATTGTATTTCACAAGCTCTAGTTTCAGCTAAAATTCGTCTCTATTTGTTAACAAGCCATACTTGTTTTTTATCCTCGATTCCATTGCGGTTTTAAATATTTACAACGAGTCTTTTGTATCAGTCGTCTTATTTCAGTTATTGAAAAAGTTTGGAGATCCGAAATAATAAATCACATTTGTATCGAAATGTTTTAGTTTAAATACCGCACATGAAATTATAGCATAAATGCCAAGTGCTGCCTTTTAAATATGTCGACATTTGAGTTTCAGAATCTTATAGAGGTGAATTTATCGATACAAAATGTGGGATTGTATTAATAAAAGGCTTTTTTGTCTACGGATTGCAATTATTATTAACATTGGATGTTAATTATTCTGAAGTAAAGTGTTTTTTCTGAATATTTATTAATAAGATATATACAGTGATATTATTCTCAGATGAAGCATTTGGGGAATTTAATATAATTTCAAACTCGCAGATTTGAAAAAAAAAAAAACTCTATGATTACAAATGCTTTCTACATCATTTTGCCGCCAGTACTTGCGGAAATTATGATTGGATGGACTTCTTTCTATAATATGAATTCTTCTATGGATTGATAGTTGAAATGTGAGCTGTATCTAGGGTGATTTAATGGAAATTTATAAGAAATTATTTGCTTTAATTGGGCTGTAAATTTGCATTTTTATTATTACTGAGAAACAGGAGCATGATTTGTTTTCGAGCAACAACAGTAAAATTAGTTTTTAACTACCAATAATTTAATAAATACTTAAAAAGATTTTAAATTCTTATTAGCAATATTTAAATTAAAGATAATATATTTAATCAGCAGATAGGGATATGTATATTTGTAAGAAACAAAAGTATGTACTTTTTGCTATGAATAAGAATTCAGTGTGATTTACAGAGAAATTTTGCGTTATGTGACACAAGATTCATTACAAAAAAATTATGCAAATTCTTACTACAGCATTTATAATTATAACGGACATTATTTCTAAGTTTCTTAATCTAGAATAAAAATTTCCCCTCCCAGATATGTAATTTTTTTTCAAAAGTGTCTTAAGAAAGGTTAAGTTATCCCTATTTTCCAATTTATTACATGCACAGAAAATATTCTTGTGTTACACGATAACCAGTCTTCTCATAACAGTTACTAGTGATTAAATTTGCTTGGTTTCTTCTTAATATAAAGAAATATTTAAAAATATATCTTCTCAAATTTCAAAATTATCTATTTAGACCATATTCAGTGATCATCTAATTTCCATTTAGCTATGAATTTCCACAACGAATTTCTGTTATAATTTACGCTTGATATTTGAGTCATGTAATTAGAGGGTGCATTTACTACAGCTGTTGAGTTGGCGAAGAAGTGTAATCTAATTTACAGTTGTTAACTAATTAGTTGGTACGTGTGAGTCATAGGAGAGTCACGCGGCTGCCTGTTTGTTAACTGATTTTTAAACCACCTGATTAACAATTCAATACTCAAAGAAATAATTCACTGTTATTTTGTTATCGATTATAATGGTTAGCTCAAGATACAACAGATTTCATGATATTCAATTTCGTAAAGATGCAAGGTCCAATTGCGCCAACATTATAGATAACATGTCCAATTTTGGACTTAAAAAATATGAGCTATGTTCATGTAGCACTCACAGAACAGCAGTGGATTTGTTTGAAAATTCCATTACGCATGGCAGAATCCGTAATAAAGATTTATATAGTAATCTCAAATCACCATTTCGTCAAAACGTTCAAATCTTTAATGTGTGTTTAAAATCTAAGAGAGTCAATATTTTATCTTCATTTCTCCCCTTCCCCCCTTTTATTATTATTATTGATGAAACGCTTTTTATCTTAATGATAAGTTTTATGTATGAAACCTTTTTTTTTATCCTACGAAATAGCAAAGGTATGGAAACTCCCCCCTAAATTAATATTTTGCCAATCTGGCGAAATTTTCAAGATTGCCTGTTGTTAATTCTCTGCTGCTTGCTGAATGTGCAACTTTACATTAGAGAAATAAGACTGATTTTTTTAAATTTGAATTTATTGTTTAGTCTAACCATTTTGCCAATTCGATGAAGAAATGTCTTAACAATATTTGTTACAATACAAATCTTGTAGATGCTATTGCTATTTTAATAGGAATTTATTTACTGACATAAGGTTAACTTTCCTAAAATTTCATATTTTTTAAATATCATGATTTCGAAATAATAAAGTTTTCCGTTCATAGTAGAGTAACCCTTAAGTCTTAGAATATCATATTTAACTGTTGAGAATGAACCGTATATATTAAAGTAATATCTGGAAGTTCATTTAAAACATTTGTATTATAATCATTTTCATATCTGTACTGGGGGCTTTATACTTGCCCGCTGTTGCTCATCAACCCCGAGTTGTCCAATACTGTACACGATGTGCTTCAATTACAGTTAGCAAACTTTTAACCTCTACTGGAGTTCGTTCCATGTTTGAAGTTTTATCTTTTCATTATGAGAGCATTTTCTGATTAGCTACTATTGATTCAAAACTCAATTCCCCAAAATGAATCCATTCTTTCTCATATCTTCAATATCCATACATTGAATACATTTTTCCCATTTTTCTGCCAACTTAGGAACTTCACGAAGAGCTTGTCTTTTCGAATTAATGGATTCATACAAGGTCTTTCTTTGCATTTCCCCCCATCTGCTATCAAAAACGCTCCATTACTATTTCCAAAAGAAAAATGCATGTTTAATACATATATTGCTTATGTATTACGACGGGTGTTGGCCGAGAGATGAACAAATTCGGTATATTGAAAAAAAAATGAACAAATCCCAATGCTAATCATTAATTTTGCCACAAGCAGTATATCGAAGAATAGAATTAACGAATAATATAATTTTAAACTCATTTATAGTTAATTTGGCTTAATTTAAAGAATTACTTTTGATTTTTTGTCGCTATATATATATATATATATAGAGAGAGAGAGAGAGAGATACTTATGAGATTGCAATAATAAATTTACTTAAATATTTCTTACAATACTGGCAAAATATACCTCAGGTAACTTCTTATCCACCATTAACAAAATGCATAAAAGGCAATATTCACATTTTTTTTATATAATAGATAGGTATTTTTTATAATATTTCATTTCGCTTTTAATATTTTTATATATTTCAATTCATTCTGTATTTATGAAAGACGGTCAATTTTAAGGACAAGTAATTTTGATAAAATATGACGTAACTTTTGTATGACAATGCAAATTTAAAACAAGGCCATATAATCTGCAATTACTTATAACTCTTGGAATAATTGGAAAACACTTTTTAAAAAATATTTTTTTCTCTATAAATAATTCCATTATTTCAAATAATAACATATTATTATTTTATTAAAAATATGATACAATAATGCTTCAGCTTAGGAAAATTTTTGAAAAGTAGAAGAAAGTCCCTTTAATAATACAAATAGAAAAGATATTATGAACATTCTGCAAAAGTACATTAATGATTTTGTTCTAAATGGCTCTTTTATCTTGGAGAACGGGTTGATACAAATGACTTAGAAGGATAATGTGAAAACTTTTATCAGGAATTAATCCGTCACCCATAGATCCCCGATCGTTATTTTTTACCATGGTCGACTGGACCAACCCATGCGCAGTCATTAGATTTATAACTGTCGAAATGGTGTTGAAAAAGGATAGAAGGTTTTATTCACGAATGGTTTAAAAGGGAAGGACATTCCTACCTCTCCCTCCCAATGTCCTATTTAAATGTAATATACGTATATTGTAACATCAGCCTTCGTAATATAAAGATTTACATAATTATCAGAATTAGTTTAATTTCTGTAATCACTACAGCGTGGAAATTAAGTAACAGGTATTTATGAAATATAAAAAGTAATAAGTATGTTACGGAGTTATTACATACAATAATAAATATCAAAAATAGCGAAAGTTTTAGTGACACGGAAGACATAAGCATCGTCATAAATATTCATTAGTCTGATTTAAAATGAATTAAATAATTTTCATTACCATTGCTGTTTTTTTTTTACAATTTTAAAAGCTATTAATCAAATATTAAGTTATTGAATAAAAAGAATTGCAATGTATTCTAGTTTTAAAGATATTTATCAGTGAATGCATGTTTTATCGGATTTGAAACTTAATCTTTTATAATCCATCTTCTTCTTTAAGAAAAAGAAAAAAAAAATGTGAGGGTTATGATTCAGAAAACAGACAAATAAATGAAATACTTCTTTAACCCACATTGCAGAGCTGCAGGTATAAATACGCGAATTCTCAGTTTAGTGAATCATTCAGTGACAACTGAGCAGTTTCAAAGTAAGTAAAAATCTAGACTTTTTTCTATTTTCTTTAAACTTTGGTTTTCCGGTTATTCCAAAGAGCAATGTATTTTGCTTTTAAAAGAAACATAAGTATATTCTGCATAATCTAATTGAAATCCGAGTTTCAAATTTATCTAAGAAATTTCAATTTAAATTCTGAATTGAATCAATAGTTTTAAAGTTATTTTTTACTTAAAAATCTTATGCTATTTGCCTTATTTGCAGAATAAAATATAAAATAAGAAAAAAAAAACGATATGCTGTAATACAAAAGTAAGTTTCTTTAATGTGTGAGTGCAATAAACTTTATTAATTTTTTTTCTGACAGCGGAATAAATATTACTCTTATATTTCAGCCTAATTAACTTTAAGTAAATTTAAGAAATTTATTAATTAGAACACAATCAAAAACATTGAAAACTGATTTGGAACTTCAGTATGAATTTAAGAATCGAAATAAAAATATCTTGATGTATTTATTCTAAATTTTCAATTTCAATCGCAATACAAATGAAAATATAATAAAAATTAAGAATATATGATTACTTTTGCATCCCCAAATGATCCAGAATGATCGTGTTAATTGCTGGAAGATATTGATAATAAAATGGCAGACATAATATACGTGGCTCAAATTAGTGATAATAATAAAAGATTTGTGGTTAATTGTTCAAATTCAGCCACAGCGGAAATGCATCTGTAATATCATTGTATGCTCTATTTGAAATAGCATTTGCTTTTTATCCAACAACTCATCATTAAATTTACAAATCTTCCCAAACGTTTGTTTTAAAATATAATTTTATTTCATGAAAAAAATTTAAATATGAGCTTGGCAAAATATATGTATAATTAATTTTTGGTATTTCAAATAAATAAAATCTTAGCGTTATTACTTTATTGTTTTTCTTCTCGTACTTTTTCAAATGAAAAAAAAAAAATAATTTTGTAGATTCATGGAAAAATTTATTTCAAATTTGAAACTCAAAATACACATTTTATTTGTTAAAACTGCATTTAAATTAAATTTTCATTAAATCAGTTAAAATATCATGAATTACTTAATCGCTTCATGCGGACTTACATATTTATTCTGTGATTTTTCAGATGTTTTTCCTTGTAGTATTTGCTTGTGTTGCTTTATCTCAGGCTTCCCAGATTCTTCAACCTGTGAGTATGAAAATGAGCATGAGTTTAAATTATTACTATAAATAATATATGTTCTGATAAAATAATTTAAGATGTATGATATAATTTTAAGCCTTATAAAAGATTAGAACCCTTTTCTTACCTAGATTCAATAGAACTTTTTGGATTAAATTGAAAAAAAAAACTTTCCAGGTTTCTCTTGAATATGTTTATCACTATTTAATGGCAAGTAATGCAATAATTTCTATAAAAATAGAACTAATTTAAATATAACGAGTAATTTGACTGTAGATTTAATTTTTTTCCCGGGAAGCAATTTGCTAAAGTCTGTTTAAAACAATCCATTATACTAAGTTTTGTTGACAAAATAAAACTTGGCCAAAACTTTATAATATTGATTCAAATATCAACAAATTTAATTTCATGTTAATTACAATGTTGTTATTAGGAATATCATAATATGCTTGAAAGCTTACATTACGACTGTCAACGCAGTAGGTGAGTTTAAGGCATTACAAATCTGAAATTCCTTGTTTGGATAAAATGAGTGTTGTTTGGAGAAATACATATTAAAAAGGAAAGAAGATTTAATGAATAAATTATCATGAACGATTATCATATCTGGTGGACATAAAGTTTAAATTTTCTAAAAATGTTTAATATATCCATGTGTCTATATAAATATGTATGATTGAAATCAATAATATATCGTGGTGTAAAACAGCACAGTAAATTAAATGTTTCTTTTAAAAAGACCACCGTTGTGATATGCCATTTAGAGCAAATTTGATGAAGTGGAAATTTGTAAAAAATAATTCTTATTGGATCGAATATTTTTACTTTCATAGATTAAATTGTACTTTCACTATATGCGTGTTTTCAGTTTCTAATTTTTATTTTCTCAGATCCTCCACCATGCCCAACCTTACAACTTTGGGTACACCATTAAAGATCATACCAGTGACCAATACAGACAGGAAAAAGGAAATGGAGTAGGGGCTGTAGTGGGAAGTTATGGGTTTAAAGACGCCAGAGGAATCTTTCGTAACGTCAACTATATCACTGACCATGCTGGATTCAGAGCCGTAGTCAGAGGCAACGAACCAGGCACCGCCAATCAGAACCCAGCAGACGTTATCGTTAATCCTGATCAGCCTGTTGTAGGCAAAGCAATCGAACCCATCCGCCCAGTCCCCGTGGTCGCTGTCCCAACTGCTCACAGAGACTACAGATTTGGAACTGGATTCGCAGATTCCTTGGGATATTACGGTGGCGTCAAATTTGCCGTGCCTCTAATCGGGGGATCTGTGAGAGGATACGACAGCCGATTCGCTAATGTAATCGTTTAAAAAAATACTTCTCTTGTAAAATTTTTAGTTTCTTTAAACTGTTTGAAAACCATTGAAATATAAGAATCTATTTAGTATTGTTTTGCTTCCCTACACTTTACAAAGAAATGAAATGAGAATGAAAACTGTAAAATATTTTATAATTCGTTCTTCAAAAATAAAATTATTATCTTCAAGTATTTTTGGACATTTATTTTGATATATTTTCTGCATTTTTTTGTTTGAATAATACTTGTTTTTGCTTTCACAAATTTTCTTATACTTAATTTCATATGTTTTTCATTTCTACAGTAATTGTAATTTCAAACTAAGCTATCCAAATTCTTTATGCCTTTACTCTCTATTAAAACACTAAAAAATTTTAATTTCTTCTTTTAAATTTTGTAAGATTTTTTTTTAAACTTTTAAAAGTTAAAAAAATAATTTCAGTGCTCATGATATTTCGAAAATATAAATCACGCCTTTTTTCCCAATTATTAATAAAAAAAATTAACAGCTTAATTTAAGCAAACAAGTTTTCAAAAAATGACTGGCGAGTCTAACTTAGCATCGAGAAAAACATTAATAATATTTGATGGGAAAAAACTGATACAGGCTGGTATTTATTTTAAGGATTCTTCAAAGCTACCTGAATGAGATATGGCTGTAATAGATGAAGGTTTGTATCTTCTAGTATCAATAAGAACCAAACATGAATTACAGAGGTTTTTTCCACTAGATGAAAAGTACGCTAATCATTCGTACTCAGAATGTAATTCAAATAGGAGTACCATTTATATTCTTTTTATCTGATTAATATAGGAAATTCTGGGACTTTTTATCATTATATTTTTAATTAATACAATTATGATTTCTAATTTTTCTTAAACAATGAAATGTTCCGTACTTACATACGCAATCTTTTCATTATTCAAGGAGAGAAAAGTATTAAGTTGTTCCACTTTTAAAATGTATTACATATACTAAAAAGGTTCTTGTACTGCAAGTTAACTGAACAACTGACTCATAATAGCTTACTTCTGATCAAATTCGCTTAGTTTCTCATTTCTATATTGGGCACAAAACAAGTACAGAAAATATCTTCTTGAGTAAATTTTAAAATTGGTTCCTTTAAGCACATATTGAATGATCATTTAATTTTCAATTAGGGATGATTTTCCTTAAAACATTCGCTATTATAATGTACGCTTGGAGTTTAGATAATGTAATGAGTAGGCTCCTTAACTACAAACGTTGAGATGGTGAAGCAGAGAAACATGTGTGAGCTAATTAAAAGACGTCTTAATGAGTTACGTAGCAGCTGGCTTCTCGACCAATAACCCAATCACTTGATTGAATAAAGCAAGCAATTCAGTATGATTTTGTCATGTATTTGTCAAATCAAGAAACCACAGAACTTTTCACATTTGATTCCCTTTACAATTTAATTGAATGAATTGCTTAACCATTATGAATAAACCACAGAATTTTTCGAAAATTCTATATAAAAAAGGAAGGAATTCAAAGTTATTTAGCAATTTTCTAACGTTCTGTTTAACTTTACAGTATATATCTGGGTTATTTCATTTCCATTGCAATAAGACATTAATTTCCTAGTTATATGCTGATATTATAACGAACAAATCTACCCTTTTATATTTTTATGAGATTGGTAAAATAGATTTGTATATTATTAGCAATTTTTAATCAGCATTTTATTTCATTGCAGTATCTGTCAACTTTTTTAAGTTGATAAAAGAATATTTTAATCAAACGAAAGAGGAATACGCTGTCGGTATACTTCTATTTTACAACAATGTTATATGAAACAGTATAATAAAAGTAATTATAATATGACATTTCTCATTACAGTGTTAACATAATGGTCGTTTGTATTCTTTAAAGCTACCAGCTTTTTATTACTATTTGTTTCTTTTTTCATATAGGTATTCCATCCCATTTAGACTTTCATTAACTGAAAATCTCAATGATGGGATGTAAAAATAACTAATTTTTAAAATATAATGGAATACCAATTAGCCTATCTAAAGGGGAAGATAAATTCATTACTGATAACAATTTGTTTGATTAAACCATGGATATTTTATTTATTTATTTTGACTAGCTTACAGTACATTAAATATTTGGAATGTGAAACAATTTCAAAACTCTTTTTGTAGCTACACTTCCATCTTTATTAAACTTAAAGTTACACATATACTCGATCATTCCAAAATGGATATTGCGAGTAGGTAACAAATAATCAGGCAAAAGCCGGCATAGATAGAGCAAATCATATAGGTACAATACATAATTTCCCTACTAGTCACCCATACATAGTATAAAATGAAATCTCCTGAAAGCGTCTATAAAAAACTCGGAAAAATATTAAATGGTATTGGTTGTATTTGCATGATTTTGTAGGACATTTATTGGGGAAGCGTTTAGTATATTGAAATCATATCGAAATTAATAAAAGGAATTTTAGAATTGCAACTTTAAATATTTTTCTTCTAAGATTCGTGCAGGTGTGAAAATTATTTTGTAGTTATTATTGTTGATGATTTATAAATATATTTTTATGCTTATTTAATATTGCCTGACATTCCCATGTCATATCGAGTGAAGGGTAGGTTTAATTTTAAAACTAATTTTTCTTGTGGGATGTTATGCCATGGGCATCTACCCTCAGATGATTGCTAATATTTTATAATTCTAAAAAAATAATTAAATAAAAAAAATCAGTGAATTACCGTAAAACTTTACATGTGATAAATAAACCTTTTAAATCTATGGAATCTACAGTTCAATTGTGAAAGGATAAAAGTGCTGGAAATAATAAAGTAAAATGGAGATTAGTAAACGTAATATAGGATGTAATTTAGAGATCAATCGATTTTGAAATGAAAAAAAAAAGTTTTTTTAAATATCGACGTATGCGTAATCTGATAGTTTCGGGATTGCTTCAAACCGGTTTATGCTGGTCAATGACTTATATTAATTAAGACAATTCGTAAGAATTCAGCGAATGAATAATTTGCAAATAAAGTTGTAACTTTAGTTGGCGATAAATGTAAATGTGGTAATCTTTTGCATTATTTTCTATTAACCCTAAAAATGAAAATTAAATGTCTATTAAAAATGAAAAAAAAAAACCCGATAAATTAATAATTTGCTGCTTACGCCTTGTGAGACTTCAAAAACCTCAAACTAATACAACATCATGTTCTCACATGATAATAATGTAGGTGAAAGATTAATTAAAATACTATAATGAAAAAAAACATTATATAATAAATATAATATTGCAACATTCCCCGTCCCCCTTAAGTTATAAAATATTTCCGCCAGCTGTGTTGCTTTTTTGTTTTGCTCGACACCTTTAGATAACCAGATGTTGCAGATGTTCTCATTTCGGGACCTGGGGCATTTATAGACAAAAGAACACACTGGGAAATTCCTCGCTCAAGAGACAGTGATAGCGCTTTCAGAGACAATGGAGCATTCAGACATCTGGATGCCGAGTGTCCCTATTGTAAGCGGATGTTCCAGACTTTTCGGCGTGCCTTAATTACCTTCTGACGACTAACTGACGCCCTTGGAAATGGCCCTTTGCTGGACATGATTGGCTGGAAGAGAGTACCAGTAGCCACTGAAGAAAAAGAGGCGGGGTTTTCCTTTGGGATAAAATACGGAGAGTTTTTTAGAAAGAGAGAACCATGGATACCAACCAGGCCATGGCAACCAACGAAAGCCATGCCAACAAACCCTACTTGACAATGAAAAAAGATAGCTTCTTACCGAAGCCGGCTCTCCTAAAATTCCATGCGTCGTCGTCGTCGTCGTCGTCGAAAGAGATAAAGGTTTCTGGGAGACAGCTGGAGTCCGTCCACTAGTCCGGTAGATTTGGAGCCCCACCTGAAACTATGACTGATTGATCAACCCGAGAATTCCCAGTTTTGTTGTGTTCACTATTTAATGGAGAACTGTTTTTCCCGTAAAACCCTTCAACTTGTACTGTTGTGATGTAAATAGCAATTATTTAATCAAAAAAGAACGCGTGGTTCTTTGTAAATATATTGGGCTGTATAATAAAGAAGTGTCAACAAAATTCTGAGTATTCTTTGATGTATCGAGATCAAGTCATTACAAGATATTTAACATAACATAGCACTGCTCAAAGACTGAATATGTTAAATATTATAGTCTCTATTATTATGCAAACGAACTTACGGTGCTCTCTTTGACAATTTGGTTAGACTGATGGAGAACTAATTCCCAAATTTTTTATATTTAGAAATAATTTATTACAAGCCATAATGAAAAGTAAATATCTTATTCTTCCATAAGACTTTAAATTTTTTCGAATAGTAATCTCTTTTTTTTTTTTTTGTTGAACCACTGCATTATTCAACCAATGTTAGAAAAATTTAAAACAATGAATATTCCCGTTCAGTACATTACGTCTATTTTTATTTGTAATTTCAGAAGCATTTTAGATAAACCGAGTCTGTTAAGACGGTTTAATAGGACTTAAAAATCTCGATGGTCATTTAATTGGTGAGAAATAAAAATAGAAATAAAAAAATCACGTTTCTGGAGATTATATGTTTCCGCTATACTTTGTAAGATATACTTGCTTAAAAAGAAGGAAAAATAATTAAGGCTTTATAGCGTTTCAAATCTTTCACTCTAGCCATTTTGTATAACTATCAAACTTAAGAACAGAAGCAAAAAACACGACTAATTTAACAAACACGTAGCTGATGAAGAAGCTTGATTTTGAAAATGATATTCAACAATATGCAATCACGTTATTTCAATCATTTGCTATTAAGTATAATATGAAGTGCTTAGTCTTATTACTAAAACGAACATAAAAACGAATCACTTGCACCGTTATTTATAAAACGCATTACAAGTTTTTTATACTTATATTTTGCATTTAGGAATTAATTATTCTTTTAATTTGTGCCAGTCTTCTTTTCAAAACCAGCGGAATATATATATATATATATATATATATATATATAAAGAGAGAGCGAGAGAGAGAAAGAAATTGCTAAATTGATTAATCAACTCAATTAAGCTAATTAGTTTCAGTTCCATCAAATAATAAGGAATACATATTAAATGCTTAACAATTTTAAATTCTATAATATACGTGAACCAACTACTCTCTAAAGGCGATTAATATGTCATAAGTAATAAAATACATTTTTTTGCCCTATATACATCCGGAGTTATGCCTGGAAAGTTAAATAGGGAGGTTAGATATCAATTTGCCATTTTTTATATTTATTTCTTCTGGCACTAAAAAACATCTGTATTTGAATGAAAAATACTGCATTTTCTGAATTTTTTTAGTTAAATAAGAAAATGCATAAATATGTAACGGAATTTTATCTGTATTATGGTTTATTTCCTGAAATTTATTTTTAACTATCGTGATTTCGAAATATTAAAGGCTTCTATTTTGCATAATCTAATAGTTCAAGACTGAGAATATTATATTTGGTAGTTTATATTGGACCAAAAATATAGCGAAATCATACATAAAGTTTCGTTTAATAAATTATCTTTATGATGATTTTCATAGTTTATATTCTTTCCTTCACTAATTTAATATTTCTTTCATTATACATATCAATATATTCTTTCTTTATACATTTCAATATATTCTATCTTTACCAATGTGATAAGTTCTAAAGACAAGAAGTTTTTATTAAAAATGTGACATGAGTTTTGTACGAATAAGTTATTATTAATTTCTATGTTGCAAATTCGAACATCATATAAATAGCATGTAAATTCCTTTTGAAAAAAGAAATATAAACATAAAGTAGTTTTGTTTAAGTAAAGTAGAAATTTGTGCTAAGCGATTATTTTATCTCAATAAAGGATTTGTTGCATACATAAAAAACAAGTCTCCATCACTTTCTTTATATATTTCAACATATTTTTACCTTTATAAAAGCAGAAATATCCTCTCTAAAGACAAATATTTTTAAATTTAAAAAATGCAGTGTAACTTTTGTATGAACATGTACATCCTAAATGAAACCATGTTTTAATGCGAACTGTTAATATGATTTGCAAATCTGAAAAAAAAAATTAGTATTTTTAAGTATTTAAAATAATAGTACCGCATTGATTAGAATGTTGTAAGTTCGGAAAGCCTATAGATAGTATAAAATCATTTTAAAGATAATAATATAAATGTAAAGAAAATCAATAAAATTTTATTTAAATATAGTAACGTTTTTAATGCTAAGCGATAATTTTATTTTAGAAAACAATTTGGTATATCCACGGACATATCAGTGGATAATGTATATGTATTGTTCGATCTCCCAGCAAATCTTCTTCACTTAGGTTTTCACCATTATTTATTATACGTGGATTTATGATCACCAACAAGATTATCCAAGGTAGGGTTTCGTTGGAACTATGAGATTTTATTTAGGAATAACATTAAAATGGAAGAGACAATTTCATACAATTTTTCAAAAATATTCTAACTTCAGCCTTTTAAACTTAAAGATTGAAACAATTATAAGAAATAGTCTAATTCTTACAAACATTAATGCGTGTTGAATTAGAAAGAATCAGGCATTTAAAAATTTGAAAATAAGAGACAGAAGTAATAAGAGACTTATAATAATTAATATTCAAAATAAAAGGAAATATTTAATGCCACTCAAGAGATAAATAAACATCGCAAAATAGTTGTCAAAAATTCTTTAATCTAAATCTTTAGAATAATTTAAACTGGGATTATTTAATTATCATTGGTTTTACTACCTTAAAGGTTATTTATTGAATTTTGATTTATATAATATGAAATATTGTAATACATTGTAATATTAGAATGATAATATTACAATGTGAATCGATTATCACAGTTGGCCATCAGAGAATGCGTATTTTCTCGGATTTTATGGTTAATCTGCTATAATCCAACTTCCACAGTAAAAGAAAGAAATAATGTCAAGATTGTGACCTAGAAAAATGACAAGTAAATGAATTGCGTCTTTAACCTTCATTGCAGAAATTCAGGTATAAATACGCGAATTTAGAACCAAAAGAATTATTCGGAAACAACTGAACAACTTGTGAAAGTAAGGAAAATACTTTTTTTATCTTATTTTCTCTTAATTTAAGCTTACTTTCAAATTATTCCAATCAATCGCGTCTTTTTTTTCATACAGAGAATCATTATTCTGATATTTCAAATTTTACCTGAAAAATAGATTTCATATATCTCTCAAAAACTTGTAAATGAATTGATTTAAGTATTTTAAAAGTTTTAAAATATTTAACCTGTTAAAAGGTTTATCATTCTTTACCTGAATCTTATTCCAAAGTATCATATAAAGCATGAGAAAGAGCAAAATCATATAATCAAAAAATTTTTATTTAATTTACGAATGTAAGAAATGTTATCTATTTAATCGTTTAGGAACAAAATAATTTCTACCCTCAGACTTTTATTTAAACATTGTTAACTGAATTTAAGAATCTCATGAATAAGAATGCAATTAAGAAATTCGAAACATAATATTAGAATATCGTTCTTAAAGAAATCTATTCGTTAAATATTATTTGTAATTTTTTTTTTAAAGTTCGAAATTTAACTAAAGATTTTATGTGCTTAATCTAGATTTGCACTTAAAATATAGGCAATTAATAGCGAAACTGAGAGTAAAAATAACTTAACAATGACTAGCTTTCTCATCTGTTGTGACTGAATGAAAATTGTAAATTGGTGTGTTGTGATGATATTAAAATGGGTGATGATATAACGTACGGTGTAACGTTCATTGTACGGTGTAACAAACTGATAATAAATAGGCAAGCACCGCTCCCTTGAAAAGGGTAAAAATATAAGAAAAAAAAACTCACCAATCTCACTATATCCTCCTTTAACCCTATATCCTCCTTTAACCCGACCGTTCGATATCGCCCCCTTCGACAGGGGAATGACTCATGTACTTTGGGGCAGAAAATTGAATTCAAATTAGTTTAAAGCCGTGGTATGATGTTGGTCCAGTTCACCAACAATTAGTCGTAAAATGAACAGGCATCAAAGTACCCCAGAAAACCGTAAGAGAGTGGTGTGATGTCTTGATCCGGTCCGATCAAATAAAGGGTAGCGTTTTACAATTAAGTATTTTATTTACAGCTTTAAGTTACAGACAAAAAATACAATTTACCATCTATTTTAAATAAAATGTCCATGTGGAACTCCACAAGAATAGTTCTTTCTTAGTTCGAGTTTCTTAATAGTTCGAGATCTTTCAGAGAAACTCACGAGAACAGTTAACCAGCCGCCTAGTCTAGCGCAGGTACCGGGGTTAGTTCCAGGAATCCACCGAATTCCTCGGGTGGAAACTTCTCTCAAACGCTCGGAGCCTCGGTCCCGGCTCTCAGTCTCGGCTCTCCAAAAACCTAGCCTTTTTCTCTCTTCCTTCGACCCTCCATCATTTTCCTTCGACTCCCCACTGGAACATTTGGGCTGGTGATTCTCCAATTGTCGTTCAGCAAAACTTCAATGGTCTACCGTTGACCGCAGGAATATTCATGGAATGCTCACTACGGGAAACAAGGCAGGCTGCACATCTGTGTCGCAGACACGATTAGTGCACGGGTGGTCCTTTATCTCGTTTCCCTCTAAAGGGCAAGATGTCCGTTCTTAGAAGGAGGGTTCTCCACCTGTCCATCTGTAGGTAATTACATCGCCATAAAACCTAGACATTGAGGAGTCCTGTCGGGAATTGGCAATTATGGAGCGTGAGAAAAAAAACCCCACCATGATCAGACCGGGAAGAAGCTGAATCGTTTTAGTGGAAACAGGGGGAAATTTGTTCCATCTGAAAAATTATGGTTCGTTGGAACACGGCTTGAATGAAAGATCTTTGAGAAATGCCTTTCACCTCTTAAAATAATTTAACAGCTCAAAAGTGCCTGAGCCAAGGCCCTGTCGAACGGGACGATATCGGGTGGTCAGGGCTCATAGAGTTAAAAGGGAAAATACTACGTATTTAGAAATGTCCAACCCTTGGAGTTATGGATCTTACGAGAGATTAATCTTTAAAATGTAAATTTACTTCTTAAATATAAATTAAAAGTTATTACTGGCTTAAAAAATATATTTATTCAAGGTATTTAAAATAAAGAAAATATTAGCAAAATACTTTTACTTTATTCACTCTCAAGATTTGGCGAGGGAAATAGGTAACAATTCTGTGAAGAAGTAAACAATTTTTATTTCTAATTTGAAACTCAAACAACATTTTTTGTCATTTTTGTTAATTATAAAAACTATAAATTACTAAGTTGCTAAATTCTTTCATTAATTAAAATCTTATCATTTACTTAATTATTATTTTTATTTATTCATCTTATACTTATTTAATAATATCTTTCAGATGTTTCTCTTAGTAGTACTTTCTTGTGCGGCTTTATCTCAAGCTTCCCAGTTTCTTCAACCTGTGAGTATAAAAAAAAAGGGTATATTAAGAACTAATTGTACATAAATTCTCTTGCATAAAGATTAAAATGCAAAATAAGCCATCAAGCTTTATAAAATATTCTACCTTCAACTATTCCTATGTTTAGTTTTTTTTTTTTTTAATTTTTAAGAAAAGAGTTCGAAGTTTTTGCTTGATTTTATAGAATCTTTCTTGAAAACGATAAAAAATTTAACTTAAATATAAATTGTAATTTTATTGCAGATCATAAGCTTCATTAGAATTCAGCTGCTAAAGTACATAATAGCTAATTCTAAAGTTCATAACAGTCATAAAAAAACAGTATTTAGAATGCTTTTTGCTAAACCATAAAAATCACCAATTCTTTGTAATATTGTAGAAAATATACTATGTAATGTAATAATGTAAAATGTGATATGTAATATTGTAATAAAAATTTAATTTCACTAAGTTAGTATCAGGAATATCATAATATTTTTGTTAAAAAATCCTCATATTTTTTGGCCACCAGTGCTATAGTTGGAGATTTAGAATTAAAATCTGAAATATCTTTAGTGAATGATGTTTTAAATTAAAAGAAATAAATTTTAATCCATGCATACTATAAAATGAAGTCTCTTGAAAGCGTCTTAAGTTTGAAAGATGAAACCTCGAGAAATATTTAACTGGTATTGGAGTTTTTTATACCATTTTGTAGAGAATTTACTGGGAAAGGTTTTAGCTCATCAAAGTCATATGAAAATAATAAAAAAGAGATTTACAATTACGGTTTCAATTATTTCCCTTCTATGATTCGAGCATTCGTAAAGCAGGACTTTGCATTTATTAGCGCATGTACGAAAACCACAAACTGCGCATGCACAAATAGCAACAGCTGTGTAATGCACATGTGATACATTTCTTTGCTTACGTGTGATTTTTAACGTTGAGTGAAAACACATTATGAACCAAGAAAAGAAATCAAATCTTTGCCGGAGCACATTATCTGGTGATGGCTAGATTTAAAGCTAACTTTTCCTCTTGGAGGTTATGCCATGAACAACACTGTGAGGGTATTGTTAGTTGAATCATAAAACAAAACAATCTTGAATAAATATATTTTCGTAGATGATAGTTATAATCCAACAGAATTTCTATTCGAACAAACTAAGCCTTTTAGATATATTAAGGTATCTGTACAAGTATGTTGAATAAGAAACATTAAAATATGTCTGTCAAAACTTGCGAATTGTCAGCATGAAAATAAACGGTACATTTGAAAGCCCCCTCAATGATTGGCATTCACTTTAGAAAGTGAGAAATCGTAATTGGTGTAAATAAATGGAAATGAATTCATGAAAAAGAAAAAGGAAGACTCATGCAAATATTTTCACGTATTTATTATTTTTTTTTTAAATATTACTTATTTTGGAAGATTTAGGTAGGCATTTTGATCGCTATAATCTATATTCTTTATTTCAATCCACAAGGAGGACTTACGAGTCTTTTTTCTTAGTTAATTTATTATAGATCTGTTATTTAATGATCGGTTCCAAATCATCCATTTAATTGAAAACTAATTTTGTGTTTAAATTATTGACTTTAATAAAATACGAGCATGTTTAATCGATCTTTGACGATCACAATAAATATGTGATATTGAAAACTTCATCTTTATCATGTACTACAAAAACAACACTTTAATAGTATTCAAAAAACAAGAAAATATAGCAGTAAATTTCATAAATAACAAAGGCACAATTTCCTTCAACGATAATATTAGCGATATTAACATTAAATATATAGTTAATTAATGATTTTAATTAAAGTGAATTTGTAAAGTACTATAACTTTCATTTAAATTTTAAAAAACTGTGTTGGATGTGAAAATGAAATATAAATATAAGTCTTTTTTGCACCTCTCATAACGCTTGCTATTTTTTCAGCATGTTGATGGAGAATATACTTTATATATACTTTATAGATTCTTTACATGTAATAATTTTTACCACATTAAATTCAAAATTTACAAGAAAAAAAAGTAACGAGTGGAATATTATTAGTTCATTCGATTAAATTGTATCAAAAATTTACTAAAGGAAATATTTATTAGTGGACCGATTTTTTGTTCCATAAATTGCATCGTTCCTTTATTGCGTACGTACTCTAATTTAATAACCTTGTTTTTATACAGATACTTCATCATGCCCAACCATACAACTTCGGGTACGCAATCAAGGATCACACCAGTGATCAGTACAGACAGGAAAAAGGAAATGGACTCGGAGCTGTAGTGGGAAGCTACGGTTTCAAAGATGCCAGAGGAATATATCGTAATGTCAACTATGTCGCTGACCATGCAGGATTTAGAGCGGTAGTCAGAGGCAACGAACCAGGCACAGCCAATCAGAACCCAGCATCTGTTATCGTTAATCCTGAACAGTCTGTTGTAGTTAAAGCAGTCGAACCCCTCCGCCCAGTTCCGGTGGTAGCTGTCCCAAATGCTCTTGGAGATTATAGGTTCGGACCTAGAGTCGCAGATGCTTTGGGATACCAGGGAGGCGTCAACTTTGCTGTGCCTCTAATCGGAGGAGCTGTGAGAGGATATGACAGCCGATTCGCTAATGTAATCGTTTAAATGATGTTTCTCTTGTAAAATTCCCAATTTTCTTAAACCATTTGAAAACCATTGGAATATAAGTGTCTATTGAGCATTGTTTTGACCTATCTCAAGACAACGCCTATTTTAGTATTCATTGCAAAATTTTGTGAATTTATTAAGAATTTTTTTTTAATTATATTTATTATACTTCAAAGAATAATTGACATTATTTTTTGTTTCCCTAGGTTGAAAAAAAAATTAGGTTTTCTGCAGAGAAATAAATTTACCTTGATTAAATTTTTCTGTCATTTTTTTTGCATTCATATATTTTTAAGCAACATATTTAAAACCTATGACTTCGCGATATATCTTAACTATAATCTTGTCTGAAAGCTGCTTAAAACATAGCAGAGAATTAAATTAATTAATATAAAATTTACACTATTTAAGTTTTAATAAATTAAAGTAAAGTAAAGTGCGCAAGTAAAATTTTCAGAGAATATATATTTTTATTTTGAATATTCAAATGTTAGCTAAAATGTGCAGATAAATTTCTTAACCTTTATAGAAGCGTCTTATAATCTATATATATAATTAAATTGATTTTCATGCTTTTCTTTAATACATTTTAATCATAATGTGTCTCAAATATCAATATTTCTTTCTTTCGTAACATTATGATGGATAAATAGTCTACTTATTTAATTTTTAAATTGCGCAATTAATTATGGATAAAATATCCCTTTATTAAAACGTTTTTTTTTTAATTTCTTAATTTGTCACTACAATTCCTTTTCAAAATCTATGCCAAATTTATGAACATTCTGGAAATGATACTTAATATACTGCCTAAATATGAAAAACGAATCCATAAAACCTAAGACACTTAAAATTTTATCTTAAGTATGAAAGATTAAAGAAACTCTTTAAATATCTCAAAATAACATCCTACAGTTATTATAATTTCAGAAAATATAGTAATTATTATTCAACTAATAATAAAAATAATTATTTAGCAAATATTATTAAAGAATGACAAATTCATTTCTATATAATCAAATTTAAAGCAGTTGTTACTCTTATTTTATTTAAAAGGTTTATTTAATAAAGTCTTTGTAAAGAAATTGCCAATACTTTCCTAAACAAATACTGAGAGTAATATAGAAAGGGACCTTTAAAGACATTTGAAGGCTTTTTAAATTCAAAACTTCATCTCATATAAGCAGAGAAGAAATTTACCTATAGTAAAGTTATTATGCTGAATATATTGAAAAAGGTTACAACATTCCTATCGGTGAAATAGAGGTCATAAAAAATTACTCAGAAAATAAAAGAAACCAACTGAAATCTTTCAAATAAAAATTGTGAGCAGTATCATAATAAATGCATAGGAGAAAATTTCATGGGGAGTTTTATAAAAGGGGAGCATATATTTACAATAAAAATTATCAACTTTCCATACTTTATAAAAAGTACAATTGTATTTCACTTACAAACACCATGTAGTTTTCAATTTGAGGTGAATGCAGTTTCCAATGTTTTGAAATGAGTATTTAATTTTACGAGAAAAACTTAATGCAAAATATAAGTTCTTAAATTCAAATCATCTTTACATTCATATATATATAAATAATATATATATAAGAACTGAGAAAACAAAATTTTATTATTAACATTATTTTAACAGAACATTTTAAAATGGTGACCCACTTATTTATCCATTTTCTTATTACTCAATATAAGATACATACTTCTAAAACTTTACCTTGTTATTTAATTAGGCTAATAAAAAATAATTTGAGTGAGTATATTCAAAACAAGTTACAGCATGTGGAAATTAGAAATTGTACTCACCGAAATAAAGTATGAAGTAAAGATACCGCTTCGGAATTCATGTAAAAAAAATCAAAGTTTTATTCTTTATTTTAATATTAACAAAGGCACGAGGTCGAATACATTAATAGTTAAATTTAAATTATACCATATCATTAAAAGCATTGATACAAATCATATACGAAAACAATTTTTAAATTATTAACAAAAATGAAAATGAATAAACTGTAAAAAAGTAAATAAATATCTATAAAAGATATTTTTTAGATTTCATTTTTAATTTATATTAAATAATAGATCAATAAGATATGTTTATTATTAGTTAAGTATGAACATCAATGTCCATAGGCGAGATAGAGGGATTAGTGAGAATTAGAATTTTTTCTCTCATTTTTATTACATCTTTTGTTCTCTGAATGAAAAGAAATTTCAGCGTATGCCGGATCGTCATTCTAGCATTCTTAATAATTTTTTGCGTTTTCATTAATTAGAAAAGCATAACACTAAATTAAAAGCAAGTGTAAAAATGGAGCCGTCTGGAATGCTCATATGAAGATTTATTTGAATTTGATTGTTCCATTTGATAATAAGTAATACAAAAAAGAATATGCAATACCCCATACGTTAACGTTTTTTTATCGAGGGACTTCTTTACTTTTTCAAAAATAAATGATTACATGAGACGCCGTTTCGAATTTAAAGGGCTTTGCCGATCCTCCAATATAAAAATGTTAAATAACTAATAGTGACCTAAAAATGTTTAATATTGACAATGTTCCCTGTTTCGACATTATCGAAGTGATTGTATTTTATTTACAATTAAATCATTAATATCATTAGAAAAATATTTGTAAATTGATTTTTTTTTTCTAACTTGATGTGAAGTCTTATGACTTAAAGGATGATTTAAGAAGTATAGCAAACTTTCATTCATTAACTTATCTGGATCTGATATTATTATATTGCAGAGTTTTGGAACAAGGATCTTGAGCCTAAACGAGCCAATTTTTAGCCAAATATGAACTTGATGACATAGTTTCGGCTTCGAAAACAGAAGATTTCAGATTCATGATTGGATTAGACCGAAAACGTTTCGTTTAAGTATGATGCACGTTAAATCCTTCGGGGCCATAAAAACTGTAAATGGAATGGAATGGAAATTTAGAGAGGAGCTGCTACCTCAGCTGCAGTCTAAATCACCTGTCAACGATTCAAAATTGTGAGGTTGGTCCCGAAGTGGCTTTAACAGTACATTAAAACTGAACTCTAATATCACTCAAATATAGTCATAACTTTTCCCATAAAGCAATTTTCAATTAGGTCACACTCTTTTATTGATACAAATAGTCTGTATGTATAAAACCTTTTAACAAATTTAACACTTAACTTTTTGAGGAAATAATGATGATAAGTAATTAAAAAAATAACTTCTCTGATGTTTGATTTCAGTTTTTATACACAACTTTATTCGTTTCAGAGAGAAAATTTCCAGACTGATGACGAAATAATGTTGTTATCAAAATACAACCTTCTGAATAACTTTTCGCCAATGTTTAGGATAAACAATATTTGCGGTAAAGATTCTGCATTTAATGTTTATTACTATGGAAATTCGTTCATAATTTTTTTAAAACTTGATAAGGAGATAGTTATTATAATTTCCATATGGCAATTGATCATATAGGCAAAACGTCCCAATTATCATGTTATTACATTTTTTATAAGATTGTTTTTTGTATATATGGGAATTTAAGTAAAACTTGACCATGGCAATTTTTGTCTTTTAATGTTTTTTTTTGAGAGTATGATAAATTTAAAAGTGATTTTTAGTGTGCTGTATTATTGTTATATTTAAATGACTTACCCAATTGGTTTGATTATGATAATATATATTTTGAAACATTAAATCCTTAATTTTTTGCTAAAGATTTAATATTTCAAAAAAAGTTTTTTTTAAAAAAATTAGTTGGTAAACTGACAGAATAATTTATACCAATATTAGTATTTAAAATTCAGAGTTGGTTAAGATAATATTCTTACTAATACTTTCCTTATTTCAAGATTATACTAATTTTAACTATTATTTCCTAAAGTGATTATTCAATATTAGTTTCTAAACTGGCATCAAGGGTTTTGTAACATATACATATTAATATTTATTCTGATTTAATGCTTAGATTAGTGTAGATTTCCAATTCGCTTTCCACTGAGAATACAAATTTTTCACTTCCTAGTTTCTCAGTCTCAGTTAAATTAGAATGGAAAAATTTTAAAATTTGTAGGTATAGCTTTGGAAAATGAATGAAAAGTGTTTCTGTTAAAAAATGAAACAACTTAAAAACAAAAAAAAATTATTTTGTTATATCATCATTTGCTTAACAAATACAAAAGTGGCAAAATTTTTTGCTGTTTCTTATTGGAGAAAAATAAATAATATAATAATAAAAATAAAAGAAGAATTTGAAATCCTAATTCAATTATTGTTGCAAAATAATATTTGGGATTTATTGGTCTGCTTTTGTATATTTATTTTTAATTAAAGTAATTATATAGTTCCCGAAAAATAAAGAAGTTATACATGTATTTAAATACATTTAATAAAATTAAAATATTGTGATTTAAGGCATTTAAAATTTTATTAAAACTAGAAAAAAAGAAAACTTTTTAGGTGAAACAGATTGTGTTTCTATAAATTATTCAAGCAGTTTTTCTTGCGATGATAAGCTCCGAAATTGTTAAGAAAAAATGTAGTATAAATTTAAATTGAAAAAAAATAATAATAAAATGTTAGAAAGGATTTCAGTCCTTTAAGCCTTTCAATCAGAAAGTCAGTAAATGATATAAATGAAAAGCCTAACTGTATACAGTGCAGAGAACTTTGATTGTATTTTTATAAATGCCTGTTTAAATTTATTGAGAATATACAACGCATAAACATAATCATGCAAAAACAAATACCGTGTACTTGCTCACTAGAGATCATGCTAAGTAATTACACTAGCGACAGTTATATAAGAGACTTTGTTCAAAGCTAAGTATGGTTCAGCCCCATTCAAAATTAAGACCTTAAAAAATGAAACAACGCTCAAAACCACAAATTTTGTTATTTCTCATAGCAAATCCTATACCATTAGAAAATTTTTAAATATTTTATAGTCATGCACACGTCTTCTTTCGTAATAGAAGGTTGATTTTAAAAAAATGTAATTTGCATACTACTAAGGAAGCAGTTACTAGATAATTACTATTGCCTTAATGAATTACTTTTGTGCCACTTATGCAATGTTTATGGTTCCCTTTCCCTAGTTTAGCAGCAAATGGAAACTGTTCTGCGGGTTGTTATAAAAAGGTTCGAAAAGATACAAAATTATATTTGTGGAAACATTAGTAGATTGAGAAAATGACCAAAGTTTCGTAAAATGTTAATATAAGCAAATAATTTAAACTAACAACATCTAGAAGAATAGGCATAAGCAGCCTTAAATTCCACATGAATAACTTCAGTAATGCAACTATTTAAAGCCGCTATACTCAACCTGCGGCCCTCGGGCCGCATGCGGCCCGCGGAGCCTTTTTGGTTGGCCCAATTATTAAACTAGGTAGTTACAACTTATTTGTAAACAACTTCAAATTTCGCGCCCTTCAAAGAGTTGGTAATTGAACGGGAAGTATGGGAATGTGAGCGATATCAATAATTTGCTTAAATTGGAAACGCAAACTATCCTAATCTATGGTTGCGCAAACGATACGGAATACGCGGCGCGGGAATCCCCTTAAAGGTCTGTAATCTATGGTTGCGCGAACGATACGAAATACGCGGCGTCGGGAATCCCCTTAACCCTTTCAGGGGCACTATGCCAAAAATGATTTTTTTTTCCAAACAATTATTTAAATCTGATTATATCCTATTACTGACATGTAATTTACAGTTAAAAAAATTAAGGTCCTTAGGGGGCTGGGGGGTAGGTGACATACTGGGTATGTCACCGCGCATCTAGAACATGTTTTGGAGCGAATTCACAAATATGCAACTCGTAATTAGAAGGTATTTTTATGAAATGAAAGCAGTTTTAGGGATTCATGACGCTTTTTAACATGAATGACGCAAAAAAATGAGCTTTTTGAATTCGAAAATAAAGTTTATCGGAATAAAATGAAGACAAATTACATCATATGAAAACATGCTTCCATCTTGAATTTTTTGTGTGGAAACAGAATACTTTCTAAGACTCGTGCTGCCGTCTATTGGCAAGATAAAGACTTAAAAAACGTTAGGAAATTTTATGTAGTTATTTCAACGCGATTTTCTAGTTTTAAAAAAATTGTAAAAAGGTGACATATGGAGTATGTCACCGCCCCTGAAAGGGTTAAAGGTCTTGTCACGCGCAAACGCGGACGGCGGGGCGACTTGTGAAGCTAAACATTGCTTGTCATGTGTAATGAGACGTGTGTTTTACTAATTGGCAAGTCGCCCCGCCGCTCGTGTTTGCGCGTGGTCAGACCGTAAGATCCTTGGACCTAAGTGCGTGTCGCTTTGATTGTCGATCGAAACTAAACTTGTTATAAATTTAATCTAAATTATTAAACTAAATTTGTGTACGTACCCGCGTCCACTGCCAAATAATAGTTTTGTTTTGTAAATTAAGTATACCTATTATTTTCAAAATAATGTCAGGAGTGTCGTCGAAGTATAAAAGAAAAATATCAAGTGAAAATAGATTGTTTCAAGATGAGTGGGAATCTGATTATTTTGTTGTGCCAAATAAAAACAACGCAGCTACTTGTTTGATATGTCGGGAAAGTATCATATTGAAGAAATACAATATTTCTCGTCATTTCACTTCAAAACATAAAAATTTCGACGAAACGTTTCCTCCCGGATCGTCTTTGAGAAATGAGAAATTGAGTTTTTTTAAGAGATCATTGCATGAGCAACAAAATGTTATGTTCACGGCATTATTACAAGACTCGGCGGTAACAAAAGCATCATATGAAATTTCTTACATTCTTGGTAAGCATATGAAACCATTTACCGATGCGGAAATTCTAAAGGAATGCTTTATTAGTGCTGCTAATATACTTTTTGATAAATACAGTAACAAAAAACAAATAGTATCTGATATAAAAAAATACAGCTTTAGGATTCAACCTGCACCAGGCGTATTGAAGACATTTCTAAATTTATTTCCGATGATATATTAAAAAACCTAAGAAGATGCAAGTTTTTCAGTTTAGCATTTGATGCCAGCACCGATATTTCAGCAACATCGCAGTGCTCGGTGTTTGCTAGATATTGTACAGAAAACAATGAAATTCATGAAAACTTTTTAAAATTACTGCCAATGAAAGGTCAAACCCGAGGCACGGATTACCTTGATACTATTTGTAATTTTTTAGAAATCATGAAATTGATGTACAAAAAATCGTGTGTTTGTGTACAGATGGTTGTCCTTCAATGACTGGATCCGAAAATGGCTTCATTTCATTATTTAAGAAAAAATATAATTGCAGCAATTTAATAACATTCCATTGTATTATCCATCAAGAAAACTTGGCGGCCCGTGCTGTACAACCAGAAATAGAAGCTGTAATGAAAACAGTTATCAATATTGTCAATTATATACGAGCAAAAGAACTGAACCACAGAAAATTTAAAACCCTTCTTGAAGAACTGGGAAGTGAGCACAGCGACGTTCTTTTGCATACCTCGGTGCGATGGCTTAGTAGAGGAAAGGTTTTTTTCATTACGCCATGAAATAATGCTATTTTTAGAGCAAAATAATAAAGGGTACCCAGAATTAAAAAACGATGAATGGTGGTGTCTTTTAGGTTTTCTATGTGATATTACGGAAAAACTAAACAATCTCAATCAGAGTCTACAAGGCGAAAATAACATAGTGTCCAGTATGGCAAATAAAGTGTTTGCATTTGAGGAAAAGCTAAGTATTTATTATAATGAAATACAGAACAAACAGCTGCACAATTTTCCAACTATTATAAAAACCAGAGAGGACGGTATTAACATTTCAGAAGAAAACTGCTCCATAATTTCAAATTTTATAACTGCACTATTAAACGAATTTCAAAAAAGGTTTCGAGATCTCAGAAAAATAAAAAATTGTTTGTTACTTGTAGAAAATCCATGGCATTTAAAGACACAACTATTTCTGAGTTGGCTTCAGTTTTAAATTGTAATTACTCGGAGTTGTTTGATGAATTTATTGATTTTAAAAATGACACCAACCTGGAAGTAATTTTCAAAGAAAAAAGGGAATGTGTGGAATTTTGGAGCATTGTTCCCCAAAAATATAAAAGCGTGCAAAGATGTGCCCAAATAATGCTAACATTTTTTGGGTCAACGTATGTGTGCGAATCATCTTTTTCAAAGATGAAATACACAAAGAGTGTATATAGAAATAAACTGACAGATTTCCATTGGGATGATATAAGAGTAGCATGCAACGACAAGCCAGATATTGATAAAGTTTTAAAAAAATGCTTTCAGTTCCAAAAGTCTCATTAGATATACATATAAGTAAGTAAGCATCTTTGTTAAAAGTTCTTTTTTACATTAAACTAAATAATTCATTAGGTTGATATTACTTTTTCATTTATACACTTAATTATTTTTTACTTGCGGCCCGGGCTACCGTGACTGAAACGTGTTTGTGGCCCCTATAAAAAAAAAGGTTGAGTATGGCTGATTTAAAGCGTTTTTCTATGTATAGTAACTGTCAAATAGGATCTACTGAATAAGATTTGTTGACTGGTTCTACAGTTATGATAAGACTTATTTTTTCTCAATCTACTGAAATATTCCATGATGAATCACTAATTTATTCTGGAATCGATCATCTCTTCATTAGATAATATATTATCTCTTAATATTTGGATATTTTTTTCATCTCATACCTAAATATTTCCTTAAAAAATAAATTATGTTTAACTAAAATTTGTGGCATGAACCCTTTTCCAATATATTCTAAAAGAATTTATCCTTAACTGAGCCATCAAAAGAGACTTTCCTACAGCCCGTCCATCCGAAAGGCGAGACTAACGCCCCCCCACCCCCTCGACAACTCTTGCGGTTTTCTGGGGCTCTTTGATGCTTCTCGATTCTATCGAAAATTGCTGGTAAAAAGAGCAGGCATCAAAGAACCCCAGAAAAACTCAAGAAGGGTCGTGTGAGAAACGCGTGTCTCGCCTGCCGAGTAGACGGACAGTAGAAAAGGCCCTTTAAACCCGCCGGAAGGCACACGGAATCATCTGAATGACCAAACAGTGGAGGGACTATGGTTGAGCCCTAAAGGCCATCCTAAGGCACTGGCAGGAACTTAGATTCAGTCCTAAGGGGCAACACTGGACACTGTAGAAACCTTCGCTTCAAAAGCGTTCCCGTCACAGATGGGAAAAAGTAGATCAATGTTTTTCTGCACTCACCAGGATAGCGAAGATTAACCTCCATGCCGGGAGCTTTTCATTCTTAATTACGATGTGCCTCCACTAGGGTTCCGTGGTGGCCTGGTGGAAAGGTCTAGACTTCGGAACCGGAGGGTTTCAAGCTCGAGACATGATTCTACTTGTGAGGGGGTCTCTTGCACGTTAAATCTGTCAGGTCAAACGTCCTCCCGTTGATGTGGTGTGGAGAGAGGGGTGCCAGTTCAGGTGTCATCCTCGTCATCTGATCATAGTTCAAAATTACGAGGTCCGTCCCAAAATAACTCTCGAAAAACTAAAACCTCCAGGGGGACTAAACTAGGGCGAGTTTTCTAACTATACAATAAAACAGACACATTCTTTCTTTCAACTATGCATGCTTCCTCAGCACACTTAATTATTTTCATCTAGAGTGCCTCTTGAGATACATCAGTTTTACTTTCAAGGATTAAAAAAAACATTTGTTAAAAAATTATTTTGTCAATTGATTTTGCCTGTATAAAGTCTCACTTTTTTCCTTTGACCCAGCAGATCCGAAACATTTTGTGCTATGACAATCCATATGTTAAATTTCGTGGCAAGCTTTTTGGGTTGATTTACTAAATGTATATGAAACAATAAAAAAAAATTAACTATTTGTTATAATCCGATAAATTTGAATCATGTTAAACATTTAAAATCAGTTTATTAGAATGAGATATTCAAGATTTTGTATTACAAGATTATTTAGAAATAATCACGTACATAGTCCTACGTTTACTTATTTAATTTAGAATATGGAACAATATTAATTATTTTGCTATAAAAATGTAATCTTCAAAGTATAAAAGAACTATTATATATTCGTTTTTTAACTATCATATAAAAAACCTAATCTACTTATATATTAATTACCTTAAACTACTTATGTATTAGTTCGATTGATAAGTAGTTTATCTTAAACAACTAAATTATAAACCTTATTTGTAAAACTTTATTTATTGAAGTCAAAAAATAATGATTATTATGCAAACAATTCAGCTTATGCATAGCATTATCTACTGGTCAAAATACAAGAATTAACGATTATTATTATATAAGAAATTCAGAACTTATGCACAGCACGTTTGCGTATTAGTTTCTTTGCGTATAGAGTACTATTGTTTGTTTCTTTAATATCTTACAAAATTTATTTTTCTTTTGCTGATAACTTTCGAAATAATTTATTCATCAATTTATTATTTATTACTTCCACAATTTTTTCTGGTTATATCTAATATATGTATAAAGCCCTTATACACCTCTACAATGTTAATGGAATTGGCTTCAACTTTCCTTAAAATTTTAGGTCTGAGTTCTTCTCCATATTTGTGTCGCTCAAGGAACAAAAGTTGAATAAATAAAATCCTTGATTGACAATATAGGACTGTAATGCATAAAAAGATTATTTACTTCCAAATCCTTGTACTGAATTTTTAACTCAATAATATCAATGCGAATGAAAAAAATCCACACATTATATTCATATAATACTCACCATATTAATATTTATAATAAATGAAATAAAATATCGCTAACAGAGGTAAAAGACATTCAGAATTCTATTCAAACGATTTTGTATTAATGTTTTTCAATATGAACATCAGTAGTTGTTCCCAAAATATCAAGTCTATTATCGATTCTTTTTGCTGACGGTTTTGAGCATTTGTGGAATCATAATAACTGTTTTCATGACGATTCTTTTTCTTATTTCTTGATTCTGGAAATCTCTGCTGTATGAATTAAATTTTTCAGGAATTTACTTCAGACAGAAAAATGTGGAATCCATGAAAGTGGTTCAACTCTTTTCATTCACTCACCTGGCAATAACAGGAAATCACCTCTTTGATTATTTGTTTGGTTTTCGACAGCTATTTTTATGAATTTTTAATTGATTTATCTTTTTGAGGAGGATAATTAAAATAAAGTTTGCGTCACCTGAGAACAGTTTTTGAAATTCCAATTCCCAAATAAGAGAAGCACATCACTATAACCGACAATTTTGGGTGTGGGTGCTATAGAACGAACTTCTTTACATTATTTCATAGAAGAGAGAACTAAACAAAATTCCTCAAACTAAATACACTGATAGAAAAAAAAATCCCAACACCAAGAAAAATTTTTTGTACAGTAATGAAATTTTAGGAATACATTTGTCTAGGAAACATATTTAATTGATAGTTTCAAGATCACAGGTAGAGCCATTGGCGAGAAGAGCAATTTCAAATGTGAAATGTTAGTACATTAGTAACCAGTGTAACCGCCAGAATTTTGAATGCAAGCATGCAAACGTGCATGCATTGTGTCGTACAGGTGACGGATATCAGTTTGTGGGATGGAGTTCCATGCCTGTTGCACTTGGGAGGTCAACGCAGGAACGGTTAATGCTGGTTGTGGATGACACTGCAGTTGTCGTCCAATGATGTCCCATACGTGCTCGATTGGAGAAAGATCTGGTGATCTAGCAGGCCAAGGCAACATGTCGACACTCTGTAGAGCATGTTGGGTTACAACAGCGGTATGAGGGCGAGCGTTATCCTGTTGAACCCCCCCCCTTGAATGCTGTTCATGAATCGCAGCACAACAGGTTGTATCACTAGACTGACGTACAAATTTGCATTCAGGGTGCGTGGGATAATCACGAGAGTGCTCCTGCTGTCATACGAAATTGATCCCCAAACCATAACTCCAGGAGTAGGCCCTGTGTGTCTAGGCCGCAGACAGGTCACTAGCAGGCATTCACCTGGCCTCCTTCTAACCAACAAACGGCTATCACTGCGACCAAGGCAGAACCGGCTTTCATCAGAAAACACAACAGATCTCCACTCCGTCCTCCAATGAGCTCTAGCTTGACACCACTCACGTCGCAAAGGGCAGTGGTTTGGAGTCAGTGGAATGCACTGTACAGGGCGTCTGGCTCGGAGCTGTCCTTGAAGTAACCGATTTGTAACAGTTCGTTGTGTCATTGTGGTACCAACTGCAGCTCGAATTTCAGCTGCAGACGCAGTACGATTAGCCACAGCCATACTCCGAATACGACGGTCTTCACTCTCAGTAGTACCACGTGGCCGCCCGGAACCTGGTCTTCTTGAGGCAGTACCTTCCCTTGACCACTGCCGCCAATACTCATGCACAGTGGATACATTCCTGCCAAGTCTTTCCGCAATATCGCGGAAAGAAAACCCACCTTCTCGTAGTTCTACAACACGACCTCGTTCAAACTTAGTGAGCTATTGATAATGGCTTCTTCGCCTTCTCAGAGGCATCCTTGACTAACATTAACCCACTACGTCAAATCTCTACTGTAAATAACGATCATGAACCTTACAGCGCTTATTTAAAGCAAACCTCATTTGCATGTTCATAGTGTCGCTACTAGCGCCACACTTACCCGCGTAGCTCGAAATTTGAATCGACGTCATCTTTTAGATGTATAAACACGCCTACCAAATTTCGTTTATCTAGCACAGCTCTTTCCTAGTGTTGGGATTTTTTTCCATCAGTGTATTATATTAACATAAATACTTTCTTCATACTTTATGAAATTGCTTTTTAATTTAAATTTAATGTAAGACGAATAATTTATGGGCATTCTGTTCTTTATATTAATAAAATTTCATACATTAATATCAATAAAATTAGAATATTTCAGTGTATAATACCACCTAATATTCTACAAAGTAGAAAAATATTAATATTTATAACTAAATCACTTGTCAAAAAATTATTTATAATAGTTCCACTAAGCAAGAATGAAAATGTTGCAAAAAAGAAAAAAAAAATCATCTATATTCGCAGTTCGGGTATTTCCAATAATCAAACAAATAATTTATAATTATGAATTTTATAATCATTTCTTGTAATAATTAAGCATTTATTTTTAATACAAATAATAACGTGTTGTTATATTATCCTTTTTGTAACGTTTCATTTTCTCATTCTTGATAAGTGGTGTTTCCAGCCAGCTGCGTCACCACCTGTTAGAAGCCTAAATTGTTAAATGCCTTCAGATTGGCAGATAGGGGATCTTCTTATCACCCGAGTGGTCGTCGCATCTGGTCCCTAGTGATGTTCGTTGGAGGTCCACACGTTTGGTTCATCGTTTAAGAGAAACTTGTTGGACCTTCAAGGGAAAGGAGTGTCAAACCATCCGTCCTGGATCCCATTGTGAAGGAACTATCATTAACACGTGTTCCAGAATTATCAGTTATGAGGACACATCATTAACGGACATTACCACGATCAACTGGAGCCACTGAGAGGGACAATTTGCCGAAAAATTATTGGGCAATAGAGCATTCATTTGACCTATGTGAAATGAGCGGTAGAGATGGAACAGAGATAAAATGTGTGTTTTTTTGAAGAAGGCAGGAAGTGTCTTCTTGGATTCTGGACTACTGACTAACAACTTGTTAGTTTCTGGTGGTATTATTTCTTCGAAATGATGGAAAACTCTTTTCATGATAAACCTTCAACTTCATCTGTTGTGTAAATATCACTAACTTCCAATTAAAATAAATATCAAATATTTAAACAGATGTTTCGAACAAGTTTTTTCTTATGTAAATATATGGCTGTAAATAAACGCATTGTCTAAAATTCTACACTTTTATTTGATCAGTCAGGGCGAAGAAATAACATTTTAGTTTCGGGTTATTATGTAACGAAAAAATAAATATGAGTAGAATTCATATTCTTATTGCTGAGAATAATGTAGCTTAGTGATCGGTCCCACTGACAATCGGGATCCAGATCTGATCGGCTGACCTAAAAAATACTAGTGATAGGCTAACAAATACGAATCTATTTTAGAGTATCAATTTCATTGCCAACAAACACTAAAGCTGTCTTATCTTGTTCAATGCAGTTTTGAATCTAATACAATCAGAGGCTTGCTTTATTCATTTATTACTTTGTCAAATTATGTCTTTTTCTTCTTTCATTTCTAAACATTCCTTAGATTATATTAACTAAGCAAAGTTTTTTTGGAATTTGAGAAATATAAACTGTATTTAGTTAATCATTCGGAATAGTTGGGAATGGAATGTTGGTTACTTATTATACATCTTCTATATACTATATGTATGGTGTAATGCATTATAACTATACATTTTCAGTCATAAAATTACCTTGGATCGTGGCGACCTGGTGGTAAGGTCTCGGCTTCGGAACCGGAGGGTTTCAGGTTCTTAACCCGATTCCACCGAAGAACATGCTACACGTTAAATCGGCCTGGCCAAACCTCCTCCCTCTAGTGTGGTGTTGTTTGGTGTGAAGAGCGGGTGCAAGTTATGGTGTTGTCCTCGTTATCTGACCGTGATTGAAAATTATGAGGATTATCCCCAAATAGCCCTAATGTTGATTTACAATCGGACGTTATTATAACTAAATCAAACCAAATCATCATCCAATTACCTAAATGCTCAAAAACAATTTTTCAAAATAGGCACATGGGCACCTGTTTATAATTCGTTTTATACTATACAAATACTTACATTTATATTTACTAAGAGTAATCAATAGAGTTATATACATATCAATATTAAATTTTTAAAGTTGTAAAATCTTATTTACAAATTGTCTTGATTCCAGCATGACTGAAATCATAGTCGTAAATTTTATTCTCTTATGAAGGAATGTCCTGTCTTACCAATTGCTCAGTTGCATCTTATGATTTGATAGCTGCTTTGGAGAAAAAAATATTAAATATGTCAACAGGAATTACCATAATCATGTTTTAAAAAATTAAAAGAGTGTATACTGCAACATCCAGCTTTGTGTTAATGAGAATAAAATATGAAAAAATAATATAGATTTTTTTAAATGCAAAAATAACACTTCCTAAAAATGTACATGATTTTTACGTGTTTGAATGTACGAATTTAATTTACAAAATATCATAATCAGAATACTTTTTCGTAATCAGAAATTATATTTTAATATTTTTTGTGAGATTAAAATAAATTATTTACAAAGTGTGTGGCATTTTTTTTTTTTTGAGATTCTTGTAACAAAAATAATTGCATAATATTCCTTGTATCTGACACCTTCACTAAAAGTAATTATATATGAAAAATATATGTGTTAGTATTCTACAAGCTAATTTGTTTGATTCAGAATTGGAACATACACATAATGTGAGGTAAAAATGTGCACCTCGAATTATGATCTTTCGTGATTTCGTTTCCAAAAATATTATAGCCTAAACATAAAGTTTGTAACGTTTCAAAATTATTTCAAAATTTATTTATTTGATAAGACCAATATAAGGTTCATATGAAGATTTCTTTATTTAAAAAAATATTTTTAGTGCAATTTCCAACAATAAATTTACTTAAATTCAAAAAGTTTTTATTTTTTCATCAAATATTTTATCCTATGATTTTCTTCAATTTTTAAAGTGTAAAGAATAAGTATTCTGTTTAATATATGAAAATGTAGAAAATAAGTGATCTATACAAAGTATTTAATAGCGCTATGATGCCATTTGACTAGTTTTCATTATTGTTGGATGTATTTGTAATTTTAGTTATATTTGTCTTTGTTTTATTAGTTCTGTTCATTTGTGTTTTGTTGCGTGTTCTCTATTTTTTTATTACCATTTAAATGCATGTATTGTATCAGGTAACCAGTTTAAGGTTTAATTTGTACTATGTTCTTGGCAACGGCTGTTATTTGTTATATACTGGCTTGAGTCACATTCTGGGGACGGCTTTCTATGAAATACTAACTGGAAATAAGCGTGTTTGTATTGTTAGAAACTTTTAATTTGATTTGTAACGATCAGTTATAAAGATCCATATCTATACTTATAATAAAGCTCAATGTGTATGTGTGTGTGTGTGTGTGTGCGTGTGTGTGTGTGTGTGTTGACGCTCTACAGGCCAGACCGTTGGACCTACAGCTACCAAATTTGGTACATGTATACCTTGGAGGTCGGGAATGTGCACCTCGGAGCCCTTTTTTTGAATTTTTAATTAGAATTTGAATTAATTAAAATTTAAGTGAAATTCCGACGCTTTTCCGCCATAACTTCCGAAATTATTATCGGACAAACATGATTTTAACATCAATTTAAAGATAAAAAAATTAGCTTTCTAATGGTATCAGTGTTTTAATGTATAACTCAAGCTTCTATTTTTAACGAATTTTTAAAGAAATATTTTAACCATGTTTTTTTTAGCAAGTGACTGGATAAAATAAAACAATGCCGGAAGTTCAAATGAAAAAACATCAACTATCATCGCAAATCAAATCTAAAGAAATACAGCTTTCAGCACGTGACTGGATAAAATAACATAAATATAAAATGTGATATCTTCTATAAAAATAAATATAAGGCAAAGGATTCTAAGAAATCGTTTGCAATATTTATATCATTAATTCCATAAATTATCTTTATTTACAGTAAACCTGGTTGAATTTAGACAGGATATGCATTGAAATCCCGACTTAATGGCATATTTCTATAATCGTTTGCAATATCTGTATCATTAATTCAATAATTTTTTCCCTTTCTTTAAAAAACATATTCAACATTTTGACAATATCACCGAAAAAATCATTTTTAATATTTTGTAAGCATAATTGATAAATTATTAGAGCATTAAACTCAAAAAGTTTTTTCGAATAAAGTTACCGACTCTTTAATTACTAATAACTGAATCTTTTAACTTAAACTATCTTAAATTTTGACTAAAAAATATATGATTTAATTGGAAATTTTAGAACGCATTACTCATGGCGAACCAGCTGGTCGCCAAAGGCGGCTAGTATATAATAAACACTTTCAGTGTGACAATCAAGACAATATGGTTGTATTCTTAATAATTTGACATAGTTAGGAACATGAAGCTATATCTAAATGATTAATTTATAATTAAATCTATGCAGAATATCCAGTGAACCAGCTAATCTTCTGAGACTATTAATCGTCTCCGAGGATTAGCTGGTGAGTTACAAAATTGTTTAATAATGCATGCGATGCGTGATCCATAGAGCTAAATTTCACAAACGATCAGCCTTCCGAATGTCTTTGAAGATTAAGATAACAGATGATTAAGTTTTTAACACTAAGAAATATTTTCTATTTTTAAAAACATAGAATTCAGGGTTAACATATTTTGTCTTTTTTCACGGCGGAACCTTGTTATGTTTATCTTAAAGATAAAATCTCATTTTACTTCACAGAATTTTTTTAAAATCTGTAGAATGGCAATTATGTGTATGTAATTCTTGCGTTTCCTGCCGTTTCTTACTCAAGTATGTTTCTTTTTTAAATAGCAATGATGGAAGTGAAAGTAACTATAAAATAAATATTTTTTCGTCATTTTTATTACTAGGATTTATTTTCTAATCGATAAAATTTTAATTAAGTTTAAATTAAACTAAAATAATCACGTCTTTATTTGTTGTTATTTGAATTATGTACTAATGTTTCTTGAACAATGAAATATATTATAAAATATGATTATAGTAATTTTCAAAATTAATTGAACAAATGAAATTGAAGAAAATGAAAAATAAGTAACAGAAAATTGTTCTGAATTTTTTTTTTTTTGAATTTTACATTTTAAATCGAAATATGTCTAGTAAAATTTGGTACTTCTAAATTCAATTACCTGACTTAGATCTCCAAATACACAAACATAGAAATAAAGAGGGGAAAAACACATTTTATTTTTATTATAATTAGTGATATCTGTAGCTTAAAATTATGTATGAGAATTTGTGAATCATGATAAAAAATTTCACTTATAATTGCAGAAGGCTTGAAATAGAAACCTGAAAATATGAGAATGAATACGTGCATAACATATACATTTCTTAAATACAGAGTTAAAATAAAATACCTGAGCTGTCAACGTAACATATATTTATTTCTCTTTTTTTGGCCATAGATTTCTGTATTATCATGGAGTAGGAGTATTAAATGAGAAAAAAAATACACATTATTCAATTTATTTAGGAAGTATCTTTGACCAATTAAACGATTTGAAAATATAATATGCAAAATATCATTAAATAATGTTATTTAATATTAGTTTAAGTACGTGCCTTCAGTAAAACTATTAAATGTTTGAGATATTTACCATTACTATTTCGTATTCATGCAAGATAGAATAATGCCTTCTATGACTATAACTAATTAGTAGGAATTTGTAATTTAACAATATTATCTCAAGGCTTTATATTATAAAGGGAAACCTCAATCTACATAAAAATTGTAATCAGAAAAAGATTAGGTCTGGAATATAAGAGGGATGAGAGAATTCTCCAACTCGAATCCGTAATGAGACATTGTGTTTTCATGAAGGAAAATAATACATACCGCAGCATGTTAGATCACTAATTGTTTTTATTTATTTTATGTGCATTTTAGTGTTGATAAATGTATAATCTTCATAAATTTCCTTATTAAATTTCTTATTTAAAAATAGTAAGATTAATTGCACTTCAGATTCAACGCGCTGACGAATATCTCTATTATATATAAAAAATTAAGTAAGCATTGCGTTTAATTACCGCTGTGATTGAAAGATAGGATTCACCTGACTCATGTTATTGGAGGTTGGTTTGTCAGTATTGTTTGAAATTATTATCATGTCGTAGTAAATATTTATATTGCATTGGGGTTGGTATTGCAACAAAACATGAAAAATTAGGATTTCATTAACACCAAATGAATTTAAAAACAATGCTTGTTAAATCTGCTTTTAGAAGCACCATTTATGACAGCATTAATAAATAACTTTCAGGATTATTTAACTTTTTCAAGTTATGGAAATGTTTCCTTTCTCATTTAACAATCGGTTGAACACTTAAGTAATAACTGTGATAATCCTGTATCATTACTTTAAAATAATAATGAGGCATTCATGGGTCTGATATGAAGAAAAACAGAGGAAGAATCTACAGTCTGAAAAGAAAAGCTGATCGAGAAACTGCTACTTTGGTGGCAAAGAATGAAAAATGTAAACAATATGTATGTATCGAAAATATGAGCAAAGAATATTTTCATAGTGAGGCTTTGAGTTTAGAATTGGAGCTAAGCCGGTTGGCAAATGTGAGCTGCCGCTATGGAAAGATTAACTTTCAACGCTGATCCAATAACCAGTGGAGTACAAAAGTTTTCTAACTGCAACTGGTAAACATTGGATATAAACACCTATAGTATCAGACACATAGGGAATGGCGAAAAGGAAAGCCCAATAGTTTTCATAAGAATTACTTAAGCTCTCTACAAAACATATGATATACATTCTTCCCTAATAATGACATCTTTTTCTTTCTGATGGCTAGAACTGATGGACATTCCGGCTCACTGAAGCTTAATTGCAAAATAAACTGCAAATGGAGCTTTCATTGTGAATTGCCCATATAAAATGGATCAAAATTTTGCTCATGAACAAATTTATATGTTTATGAGCAGTTAACACATGTAATGGAGCAGACATGTTCCAATGCAATTTATATGAGTTCTCCGGTCACGGTCAAGGGGAGAGCATATTTGAGAGGTTGAGAGCACGTTCATAGAAAGACGAACAATTAAAAAAGACACCTTGGCAATGAAGTTTGGTATTTTTCTGAGACATATATGAGTAATTATTTAATAAGGCAAGTGAATGTATGGAAAAATATTATTTTAAGAATGTATGGATAGGAACTATATGTGTTGAGAACTGAAATAATTGATTAATAGTTTCCAGTTGCACCATTGCCTAACGACTGCTTTTATGCATATATGTTTGGTTGTTTTTAAGCAGCACCGTTGTCTAACAACTGTTTCCACGTGTCTTGTTTTTAAAATAAAGTTTTATAGTACAGTTCTGTTTTTTAGTCAGCGTTGCATCTTTTAATTGAATCTGCAGCCATAAAAGCATCGAGTAGAAGCAAGAGTCCTATTAAAGGGAAGATGTTCTTAGATATATTTTATTTGCTTTGAAAATATTTTCACTTAAAAATATGTATCTTATCGTATTTCCTGAAACCCAAAGTCAGTTGGAAATGAAAAAAAGAGAAAGAGCATCAAAAAATCATAGATTAAAAGTAATAAAGTATGTGCCTACCCTAAAAACCACGTTTTCGTGAAAATTATCGATTTTTTTTAAATATGTGCTCATTTTATAGCCCATACATTTAAGATTCCAAAACTGATTTAATTTTGTTCTTACGTTAATTAGATGGGAAGTTACCACCTAATTAATAAATCGGAAGTTGATTTTTTGCTGCTGGAAGTGGGAATTTAAAGGGACGAAAAAATGTAAACAAAAAGTTTACGCGATTTTTTTGTAATTTTTAAGCTGTAAAAATGCCAAAATATGTTTTTAAAATATAAATAAACGTTTCTTTTTTTTTTCATTTTTAATTATTCTTTTAAAATCTGGCAGCAGGTTTGAAATTCAAGTTTTAATAACTGAATGGCAATACCATTACCGTTTGTAGCCTGTTTACACCCATAATTCAAAAGCGTTGTTCTTGTTTGCAATCGATATCTTCAAAATTTTAGCACAATTCTTTTTATTTTTCCTATTTTGAAGTTGAATTCCAGTTTTTATCACTTAAAAAGGCCAGCTGGTGTCGATACCAGCAAGCTATGACCAATGGAACAAAATATTCAGAGAAATCACCAGGTTTTCCTAGTTCTGTCATGAAAGCTGTAAAATCCACATATTTAGAACACTGTGGCAGAGAATTAATAAAAAAATGCTTGCACGGTATGATACAGAAAAATCATGAGAGTTTCAACAGCATCTTGTGGTCAATTTTACCTAAAGAACAATTTGTGGAGAAGGAAACTTTGTTTTAAGGGACTTATATAGCACCAAAATTATTTAATTCTGGATATAGAGGAGTATTGCCAATTTTTAAACATTTGAAAATTCCAATTAATCCTCTGACTTTAAAATTCTATATGGGAATCTATGATGAACACATTAAAAAATCAAAGCGTCAATCATTGCCCTCTTCTAAACTAACTAGAAAAAAGCTAAAATCTAAAAAAAAAAAATCAAAATTAGATAAAAATGAAGTTAAAGAGGGCTTAATATACAAATATGGTGTATTTTAAGAATAAGAAAGGAGTAAAAAAGTTTTTATGGTGTAATAAAATCTTTAAATATGTTTTCTGGAAAACTAGGTTTTTCAATATTTTGTTTTACGCTAAACATCACCAAAAAAATTCTTTTTAAGATTTTGAATTGAAATTTTGAGGAAGTGTTTAAATATGTATTATCTGTGTTATAAACTAAAACCTAATCTCTAATTTCATTGCTTTTTTTGTGATCAAAACATGTTTTTTTTTTCCCCTTAAAAAATGAGTTATGACACAAAATTTCAAATATTTCAAAAAGTTTTCACAATTTTGCAAAGTTTTTAGTTCATAACACAGATAAGGGTATTATTTATGTCGTGTATAAATATTATTGAACTATATAAATTAGAATTTTTGGCAGATTGTTTATCATAAGTGCAATTTTTAAATCAAAATCTGACTAAAAATTACCAATATTTCCAAAATTAATAATAATTTTTTTTCAAAATTTTATTTAAATTTAAAGTTTTAAGCCCTATTTTAAATAAAAACATCTTTTGCTTCTGAAAAATTTAAATATTTCAAAAAAAAAGTCTCCGAATGTAGGCACATACATTAAAGCAGTAAATAAATATTTAATCAGCATTTAATTCAAACACAATTATTTGAAAAAGTGAATTTTGATCTCAAAAACTTCCTTAAGACCCAACTTAAGAAAAACACTGAATCATCAAAATTACACATTTTAAGTCAATGATTAGCGTTATCAACCTTGAAATTTATTCGTTTAAGAATAAGCAGAATTTTTTGAAGTCACAATGCGTGAAATGTTACTTTCTGTTTTCTTGTATGTTCAAATGCGGAAGTGGGTCGGCTACAAACGAAGCAACATGATAAAAGAGCGGGCACAACATACTTTTTACTAAATTTGTTTATATGAATTCAAATTTATCAAAGTGCAAAAAAAAAAAAAATGAGAATTCTCTGAACTTATTTGAATTTATTTATATGCCATAGAAATAATACGTCCCTAAAACAGAAGTATTTTCAATTTTTTTTAAATAATTTAGAACTATGATTTCCTGAATTTTTAATATTTATACAGTTTATAATGTTAACATTTGCAAGGCCAGATGGGAAACTGGCATTGTTTAATTAATATTTATTTTCCATTTAAATGATTAATTACTTTTATTCATAACTAGCTGCTTCTGCCGCGGCCATTTCGTCTGGGTCAATTAATCCAAGAATTTCAATAAAACATTTTATACAATTTGGTTTTAATAGCTTCTCCAGTAAAATATTTTAAGATTATAAATTTTGATAGCAATACAACTCATAGAAATCTTATATTGTTATATATATCCTTATTAGAATATTTACCCAGTTATATGTATTCATTGTACTATGCCTTCCCTTAATATTCTATCATCTTCCCTGAAATTTGAACATTAATTGAACAGTGATTAAATTACAAGTAACACAAAATCCTTTGTACTGAAATTAAAGATGCATTTTTAAAGTATAGATGAAGAAAAAGTGATTCGTTCAGCATTAATTTATACCTCATTTACAGAAAATATTTTATAATTTACATAATACTTCGAAAGATTATTATATAAATGTTTTCAAATTTATCATGAAACTAAGTTTTTAGTTGTAATTTCAAACGGATTAATTGCTACAAATCTAACATTTTATTTTATTTCAGTCAATATAATTCTAAAAAAACATGTAAACCAAATTTTATTCTTTTGATACTATGAATCATATTCAATAATTCATGACACTCAAATATTGAAATAATTATAATAACAAAAAATATTTCAATCGAACAAATCTGACGAAGTCTTGAAGCTTTGAATACTGACAATCAATTATTTCATGACTTTAGATTGATTAGCCTTGGAGAACAACTGAACGTATCTTGACATTTCCATTGAGGCATTCAATGGAGTTCTTTGATTTCATGCATTATTATATGAAACTAATTTCCAAATTTCCAAAAATCGCTCAGTTTTATTCGTTTTAGTCTGGATCTGTCTTTTTTTTAATTTAAAATTTTCTCGCCTCCAGAATATTTTGCATGATATGGCTCATAGAGTTGAGAGTCTGTATAAAAATGTAAAAGTCAGGATTCATCAGAGCATTTATTGACTAAAATTGCTTTAAAAATATTCTGCAGCATTTTATCTTTAAATACGTTTGCAAATAAAAGATATTTAGAAATTAGATGCTGAGAACCAAATATAGCAGATATCATTGAATAAATTATACAATATTTGCCTTAAATACTACAGATTTATTGAATTAATAATAAAGATATTTTCCACGTTCACAAAATATCTTTTTCTTTCACTTATCTTTCATTTATTGCAGATGAGTCTGGAAGATTGCAGTTGTATAGATTTAATTAGGGATTTCAGTTTTTGTTAGTGTAATTGATAAATATATAGATGAAGGTTAAACAGCTGGTTGCTGAAGGTGGCTACTTCAATGTAAGAGTAATTTTGCTTTAAACAATTATATGTATATGCTGTGTGTGAATGAATAAATGAAGTCCGCCCATTAAAAGGGCATGTGACGCTTGAGTAGCCATGTCATATTCTCGAGCCTAGTAGGCGCTATTGAAAAAAACAAGACGCACTCAGCCTGCTTAAATCGCTAATGGATAACTGTCAGTGGGCTTTTAAAGGGCCATAATACACAACAACAATAACAAATATAAAAAAAAAAATGGAAGTGAGAAAGCGAAGGCATTTCCTCATAATTAAACATAATACTATGTAATCTGGGCTATTAAATATATTTTCATGATTAAATATGCATAAAGAGATTATACTCTTTTCTGAATTAATTATAATAGCCAATACACTTTCGACCAATGCAAGAGTCAAATCAAATTGTGGACTACCTTTTAGCAACAGCAGATTTGAAAGCTATCTGAATTAGTTTTGTATACTTCCATTATAATAATAAATTCACTGTTTTATAAACTCTGTTGCATTTATAGATTACATTTTTTTAAATTTTCACTTGTTGTAAGTCTGTTCTGTTTCACATTTTATGCATGCTACTGAAAGTTATAAAATAGAGCAGATCTGAAAGCTTTCGCTTTATCTGCCTGTTTTGAATGGTCTGAAAATTCTCAAATATCCTCTGAGGATTGGTGATGTTTCTTTATCTTGAATAAACTTTCTTTTCTTTTCTTTCTTTCTTTCTTTTCTTGTTCGTGATGAATAAACTTCTTGTATGCCAACAGCAAGTATATTACATGGCTTACAAATGTAAATCAGTGCTCAATCGATATATTGAATATAAAGACATAGGCTCAAATTCAAAGAAAAAAGAAAGAAAAATGAGGAGGAGGAATACAAGTAGATGCCCAAATACAAACAAAAACAAAACAAATTTGCTCACAAACTAACAGAAACCTGCAATAAATGATATAATGGAATTAGAGCAGCGCTATGAAGTAAAAAAAGCTATTAAAAATACAAATACATAAAACGTAAAAGTATATACTCAAATATATGTATTCAAACACACTGAAGTAAAATTTAAATAATACGGTTTAATAAGGTTTAAAATAAATAGGTTTAATAATAAGGTTTAAAATAATATTAATATATGTTCGAAAGGAAATGAAAGATGATTTACTCTGCACAAAGGGAGATAAATAAGGAGGCCAAGCTATATTGTTCTTTAGAAGGCAGTTACTATGTTTACATCTTTCCGTAATAAATTTGGAGCATTCAAATATCAAATACTTGGCATCCTGGACTGAAAAACTGTGGAATGAACACATCAATTGGAGGTGAATTGAATAGTTTTAAACATTCCATGCCCAGTCAGAAACTAAATAAGCTTAAAATTTGACTCAATGTAGAAATTATTTATTCTGGGACAAAAAGAATTATGTGTATGTTGTTTCAGTAAGAAGATTTATTGCAGAAAGTATTATAAAATCCTAATTTGTCTAATTCTAGAGTTCTCTTAATCATATGTATTCAGCAATATTTTTTAACATGCTATGATTTTTTGCAAAAACAATTTTAACTCTTAAGCCACAAAAACGGATTGAAATATGAAGGCATTGACTTCATTATCTTCTACCAAATAATGACTGCTTAAAGGAAATCTCCATTGAATGAATAATCTTACTTTATGTAGTTACTGAAATAGTCTAAAATAATTGAAAATGAACTTGATATTCAAAGCATCTTGTTGATGTGAATTTGATTTTGAAGACTAGAACTTGATTGCTTTGAAACGATCGAAGATTTTGCTATATGTATTGTATGTATTTGCTATATCTATTCTTCGCGACAGTAACTATAAAAAATTCTTAATTTATACAGTTTAATTGAAACCTGTCACTGTGATGAGATTTCAAAAAGGGTGTCTTTCTAGTCATCATTCTTGTTCTATAATTACAATGAAAGAATTCTTCTAAAGAACAACTAAAAATAATCGTTAATAAAATAAAATGATAAGCTTGTTGAATTAAACCAATATGTCTTGTGTTATTTTTTAATTGTTAAGCTTAGATCTAACAGGGGAACAAGAAAGGGGCGTGATAAAGCTATACGTATCAGTAAACGTTCTATTACAATAATGTGGCTCAAAAAGCAATTTCTGATTATCAACTTTGTCTTCTGATCACATTTAAAACTCATGAGGTTTACATCTAAAATGCACTTTTTCAAAATGGCATACTAAGCTTTCTGAATTAAATTAGTCCACATCATATTTTTTTATTCCCATGCTTAGATCAACCATGTAAGTAAGACAGGGACATAATAAATCTATCACGTTATCAAAAAGTCTTCCATTACTATGATGTGGCTCAAAAAGTAGTAATTTCAGGAAAGTAGCTTTTCCTTCTAATCACGGTTAAAACCAAAGATATTTGCATCAAAATACATTTTGTCAAAGTGGCATATTAAATTTTTTAAAATACCATAGTATCACAATACCATAGTAGTTTTCAATTCATAAATAATGAATCATCAAAAGAGATTTAGAGATTAATTTAAAAATACGTAGTATAAATGCCAATGCGTTGTTTATCATTTCTCTAAGTGATGTTTTGTAGATAATAAACCACAAGTATTTTAGATTTCGACATTTCTTGCCCAAAGACATTTTTGCAGTTCCCTTAAAGTTTCATCTCAGAAATCAATCAATCCATCTCAATAATGTTTACTTTCATAAAATCGAAAACCATATTTTAAAAATAAATAACATTTCCTAACATTGCATCAGAAAAATATTATTATCTCTCTTTAGTTATATTATCATTGATTTTTTGAAAGCTGCACTTGAAACATTTTTAAAGCTACACTTGAAACTAGTTTATATTGTTCAACCTAGGTCATAGATTCGAAAATTGCAAAAGCCAAAAGTAGTCTTGACAAGTATAACTGGGCAGGATAGATAAAGTTTTTAATAAATTGTCAGGCAATTGCAAAAAAAAACAACCCTCTGATTGATTCATCGCTTGATGGAATTTCGAGACCAAAAGATAAAGAAATCTAATGGCACTCACTGAGACAACTATTAGACATCGTTGCGAAGTTTTTCATCATTGATAAATATTGCTAACACTATAAGATTTCTAAAGAGAACAATTTAAGCTTCTTTTGCCATTTGTCACAAAACTAATTGCCGTGTAATTCATCATTTATATTACTCAGTCGATATAAAATTTACGTTTTGTAAACCCAGCACATTCATGTAGTTAAGTATTTATTTACATGCATTTTTATATATCTTTCGCTTATTAAAGCTCAATAAACTAGCAAGAATTAAGATCAATATTAGCACATTTATTGAAAATGGTAACAGATCATAAACATTTACTGAATTATTTAGGAGAAAAAATTCAAGTAGAAAGAGATTGTGAAAGCTATTTACAGTAGTAGATTTAAGGTAATTGAAATCAGCAATGACATTTATCTACTTATTATTATAGTTATCACATTATTTTATATTAGATTACGGAATTTTATTTGACATGAAGCATATCTTTATGTGTCATTATAACTGAATCTCTGAAATAAACGAAACTTAAAAATATTAATTAATTTTAGTGCTTCTGGTTCTGTATATAGAATGGAAACTTATTGCTTATATATTCTACTTCCTGGAAGAAAAGCCAAGATATAAAAAATGACTGCATGTCAAAATGTCGGAAATTTATTATTAAAATTATTAATCAGAAAAAAACTAATCAGAATTAAAATTTTTCTCAGTGTTTAAAGGAGTGATATAATAAAATATTTGGCTTTCGTTTTAATACATTTTAGACAAAATATATTTCGCATTTTTTATTTATTTATATCAAAACATTCCCTAATTCCCTAAGTCGATCAACGCTTGCATTGAATAAAATATATATTAGTGACGATGAGCATTATGTACAGCAGACATTAAAATACTTTTAGTGTAGAAATGCACAATTTTGTGTTGAACATAAGTGCATATGCATTTACTCCTATTTCTTTGCACAATGTTTAATTATAACCATTCACAAAATTTTCAAACTATTAAAAGAAATAAAGAAGCCTTTTGTAATCAAATGAATTTATCTTTATTGAAACATCTAGTTTTGATGAGAAAGAGAAGAAAAAGAAGGAACATATTATTTGGTAGAAAGAAGAGAACGAAATATTTACAAAAAAAAATTAATAGAATTAACTTTCAAAATATAAAACACTCTTAAGCGAAAACACGAAAGAATAAAAATGCACAAGTAGAAAATAAAAATGTTAAAATAAGAAGATAATCAATTATTAATAGCACATAAAGTGAATAGTGAAGACTACCAGTAGTAAAAATTACAGTCTCCATGCTTAGGAGTGCTCCCAAACCAAAGAAAAGTTGAAAAATAGCAGAATTAATAAAGAATATTGCTATTTATATAATATTCGAGAAGAAAGCTCTAGATTTCCTATTTGGCAAAGTCGAACGATTTAATAGGTTAGTTGTGATATATTTACAGGCTCAATCTGACGAATCGACTGTCGTAACCTCTGATAGCTCCACCAACCAAGGGTGCTCCATAATTGACTACACCTCCGTAACCTCCCAAAAGACCATTGTATCCCAAGGCATCTCCGTATCCGTAGCCATTGTATCCAAGTCCATAGCCTCCATATCCACGACCATCGTATCCAAGTCCATAGCCTCCATATCCACGACCATTGTATCCGAGTCCATAACCTCCATATCCTGCACCGCCATAGACAGCTGGAACGACAGCTACACCAGTCGGTCGAGAAAGGAAGGGCTCAGCTGCACCACGAGCATAAGGATCATCAGAGATGATTTGGACAGCGGCTGGGTTCTGGTTGGCTGTTCCGGGCTCGTTGGTTTTTACTTGAGCTCTGAAACCAGCGTGGTCAGCAACATAGTTGACCTTACGAGCGATTCCCCTGTCATCGGTGAAACCGTAGCTTCCCACAACTGCTCCAGCACCGTTTCCAGACTCTTCTCGGTGTTGTTCACCATGCTTGTCTTTCACAGAGTATCCGAATTTGTATGGTTGGGGATGATGTACCTGCAGAGAATGTTGCTTTAATTTATGAAATTAGAGCTTTAAGTTAATTATATTAGTCTTATAAAACAGTTTCCCAAAATAAATACTTTTTAAAACATGCCCTATCTCAAAGGTTTTATTTAATTACTCCTTTTTTAAATTTGTTTTTTGTAAATACATTTACATTTTTCGGCATTGCTATAGAAGTATTCTACAGGAAATTCATAAGTCAATAGTTTTTGAAGCATCGCCTAAAAGCGTTTCGTTTACTCCCTTAATTCGATTTTTTTTGTCAAAATAGTATTTTTAAATGGAGGCATTAACATAAATGAAATGAAGCAATGTTCTCTTTGCATAATATTAGTATCGCATTTATTTGCATTACTTAAATTACTAAGACAAAATATATTAGTATAAATTTATGACTATTTTAGCTATGTAACATTTTGAGTTCTATGGGATTATTACTTTTCCAGTTTTTATTTTTTCTCTTTTTATTTCCGTTATTAATTTTAATGATTTTTAATTTTGTTCTATGACGTAATAACTATGTAAATTACGTCCTTGAAAATTAATTTTAATATTCAATTTTTAATACTTTTTATATTTTATATTTTTATGTTTCATTTATATTATCTCTTTTATATTTATATCTGCATTAGGAAAATGAGGAAAATGTGTAACAGAGAGTAAGTATATATAAATTTGATATGACATCCCCTACTTAACGTTTATCTTATTAATAAAATATTAGAATATGAGAAGTCTTAATAAGAGTTTTAAAAACTGACTTCTGTACAAATTTTAATAATGAAAATTTCATTGATAATTTCCTCAATTATTAATATATAATGTATATTAATGCGAAAGAATTCATTAAAAATAATATGATAACTGAAATTTTTTGTAAAGATTTAAGGTGTAGATATTCGTATTTTTTATATTTTATTGTTTGTTTTTAAAAATATTTACTAAAAATGCAAAGAACGATAATTAATATTTATAGATAATGATAATATTTTGATGCTATATTGTAAAAAACACCTAATGACTTACCACTGTACATTTCTTAATATAGATAAAAATATTACTTTTTTTATAAATTTTGAAAGAAATACTTACATCATAACCACCATCGGCGGCGGCCAGGGCAATGCAAGAAAGTAGAGCAACAATAAACATCTAAAGGTAAAAATATTTTTATTAAATATAAAGTAAAACTACTTTTTTGCATAATAAAGAAATAAGGAAGTGAAATAATATTAATATTATGTATTTATAGCAAGCATAATGAAGAGAAAATCATAATGATTTTTTGATACATATTTCAAAAATCAACGTGAGATTATTACTGCAGATATTATTATGAATATTACCATCAAAATGCTTTAAAAATATGCACTAGTAAAAAGGAGCAATTAATTTCTTTGCTTCTTTGCTATCGAAATAATTTTATTTCTTGACAGTTTATCTCTACATGATGATGGAAATTTCCATGGTAACATTTAGTGAGCAAAGAATGTGCTCAAGACAGGAGTATTCTAAATTCGTTGTTGCAGGCCACTTTTTTCTTAACTATTAAGTAGAGTAACTGTCAAAAAATATCAAATGTCACAATCATTAAATCGTGTCAATTTGTCATTCCTCTGTTTATTATGGTTGGAAGAAGCGTTGATTTCTATAATATTTTCTATAACTAATCTGAAATTTTTTTAATAGTAAAAACGATGATGAGTTAAGAAATTTCGAACAAAAGGACTCAGTACAAAATTTTGTACTGAGCTCAGCATTCAAATTCGCATGGTGATGGATATTTCCATTATACTCTTTTTTAATTATTTTTTATTATATATTTATACTAAGATTTGTTAAAACCTTTTTCTTTTAATCTGGAGCATTAATTATGACATTCAGATTTATTTAACAAAAAGGAAGAAGAAATCATATTAAAAAGGATTAAAAATGTAAATTTTATAATCAAATTTTTATAACTGCTCATATCATTTACTATGGACATCATAAAGCTTTACTACTATTAAAATTCTTAAAATAATTCAATGTAATTCAAGAAATAATTGTTCTATAAGCCATTAAAAATTACTTGAGATGGAAAATTTTATTTATATAATCAAATAGAAGTTAAAAATAGGATTTAGCAAATATTAAATCCTTCGTTTAAGGAATAAACAGATAAAAATAATTTAAAAAAAAGATAATCTTGTAATTTTACCATATGATTTTGATAAAAAGCTTGCCATTTGTTCTTGAATAAAAAGAAAGCAATAGTAGAGAAAAAGAAATTCCCTTTATTTTATTTTTGTTTTAATTTGCTATTAAATTGGTACAATTATTTTTGATAAGTCCAAGTCCAAATCATTTATTCCTAAACTATTAAATATTTGGTTCAAAATGATACAGTTGATATCGCTAAGAGAATAAAAATTGAATAAAATTAAATCTTCGAAAACAATTCTAAAAATATAAGTCTGTTTAAAAATATAAGATTAAAAGTAAGATTCTTAAAAAATATTACACTCATTAAATCAAAACCTACCTTCATTTCTAGAAGTTTGGTGACTGATCTCAACTGTTGTGCGATTACAGATACTGAGAGAATGTGTAGCCAACTTCCTTTTATATCTAATTCTGTTGCAATCTTGTTGTTAAGTTAGGTCACAATCTTGACATTGTTTCGCTGAAATCCACATTTGAGGATTTTAAAAAGATTAACATATTTTTTTTTATATCGCTACGACATTATTTTTACTAATCCGTCTTTGTCATTCAATTTGACCTTGGAAATTCGCTAAGCACTTTCAAGTAAGCAACGAGTTTCCAGGAGCTTTTGCAGACTATTGACCATAGAATAAATTAATTTTAATCTCTAAACTGTTACATGTAAAATGCAAACGAACATAAAATAGAGAACATAGTTTTGGAACAAATAGACATATTTGGTGAGATGAATTAGAATTAATTCTTTATTTTTGTAATTTATACTTCTTATTAACCATGGAACTATTTCTGTTATTTCAAAAATGTAGATATTTATTAAATTCGGATGAAAATACTAATTATATACTTTATAAAATTATTTATTTTGGATTTTTATTTATTGCATTAATTAAAACAAAAATCGGGTTAATTGAACAGTATTTTTTAATATAAATTTGGTGTTTTTAACTTGACCATAGTTAAGATTTGTACAATCATCTTTAAAATTTGTGCTTTTTAAATTACATTTGAATTATTTATTTTTGATTATATTATATTTAGAACTATTTTATTAAAAAAAATAAGACACCAAATGAAAGAAACTACTTTAACAGTTGACACGATTTATTTATTTATTAAATATATTGCACTTTTTCAATTTATAAAAATCTTTAAAGTTTACATATATATATTTATTACATTAAAATGCTTATACTGGTCAGAAATATATTCATCGATTCTCATACATATTTTCCTTTAAAACCATAAATAAATACTTTTGTTATTAATGCAGTGATATGAATATTACAATAATTGTTAAATATATATTATAGATGGAAATTTACTTCATTTTAGCTGGACTCATTTGAAAGATATTTTAGAAAATTAGTTTTCTATACATGCCTTATTTATGCATTAGTTCTTTTCAAAAAAATCCTTTTTTTTTCTAAAAATGTAAGAACAAATTTGTTACTCTATATTAATACAATGCCTTTAGTCCAAGGATGTGAAATATTTTCATTGTAAATGAATTTACTTAAGATGATTATAGAAATGAAACTGTCTTATGGAATAAAATAGAAAAGAATGAGATTTATTTGACATACATATTTAATTTATGAAATTCAGATTAAAAAATTGTAATAAAAATGAAAAGAATGTACCTTGGAATTAGAAATATATCACTCCACTTGAAAAATTTTAAATTAATTGTATCAACAGATTTAGGAATTTCCTTATGTTAAGCTTTATGTGTCTTTTTTGAGTCCGATTTTATAAACCTTTTAAAATGAGTAGGAAAATTCAAATATAAACAAGTAAAAATAATGCTAAAACAGAAAAAGGTATCAAAAATACAGAAAAATTACACATCATAAAATTATTATAAAATTGATATTAATAAATCATATTATCATGTGATCTATTTAGTTTGTATATTCATACTGAAAACACTAATCAGGGAATTTTCTGATCAATATTTCAAAGTTTCAAGTGTTTCTAAATATTTGGAAGCTGGAAAAAAATTGAAATTTATCTTTGCAAACATTTCTTTTTATCCGAAACTTTTCGTTGGCAGAAGATGATCCTTAAGACGAAATATAAGAAAATCAACAGTCTAACTATCATTCCTTTGTTATAATTCTGTCATAACTATAATAAATAAGTGCATATACATTTACTTGTGCCTGTATTAATTAACTGAAAAAAATTCACTGATAGAAAAAATTTCGCTTTCAAAACTTGCGTCAATTGTTCTTGTTTTAACACATATTTTTGAAATGTAGTATAATTTGATAAAAATAAAGTACTTTGTTGAGTTTTAAGTAAATCAGCATTTAGAATAAAATTGTTGGAATTTACGATTTTCTTTTTCTGAATCAAACATATTTACAAGCATCAGAGCTGTTCCGATTTTAAACTTTTCCTTAGGAGAGTTTTTGCATTTCTTTTCTATAAGTTTCATAGATTATTTGCCATTTAATTTTTAAATTTGACTAGTAACTATAAATTTTTGGGCAAAGAATGAAATATGAAACGTTTATTTATTTCAAAGCCATGGGGTGCATCATGGTTTATTTAAAGAATTATTTTAGAAAACCATTCACTTTTATTTAATTATATTGTAAAAAGTCAATTTTTTAAAATCATTCTTTGCTTCATAGAATTCAATCAATATTTCATTGTAATTACTAATACAGAATCTTGTAATAAATTTATCAAATTACCAAGTTGTACTTTCTAGATGATAGCACTTCTTTAGAATCTATTTTTTTTTGGATTATTTCATAATAAGGTCCTGAAAATGCTAAAATAAATAAAAGTGTTCTAAAATGTCAGCAAGAACTCACATGAGTACAAAATTTCAATAACTGACAGTTAGTAAAGGGTTGTGAATTTTCATCTAAAAAAATGAGAGCTTACTCAATCTAAATATGTCAAAAAATATATATGAGCATTTAGTAGGTTTATTTTTAGAAAAAAGTTGATTTCTAAAAGTATGCAATGCCTCATCACGAGTCTTAGAGCATAGATTTCCTCTGATCAGTCCAAAATGAAGAAATTACACATAACCGATTCTTTTTTTATCATTAGGTATAATAAATTTAGTGACTTTTTCTGCATTTATATTAATTTTATACAAATCGATTAAATTCAAAAATATAAATTCTTATCATAAATATTTAAAGCATTAAATACAATAATGCAAACTCCATGTTTACGCATTTGTTTTCGATATTTTTGTACTTTTTCGAAGTTTATTTATAATTATAATATGGTGTAAGGTGAAATTACTGTTCTTGCGATAATCTTATCTTCCCATCATTGGTTTGAACTTTTACAAAGCAAGACTCTACAATTTTGAAAAGAAATTAAAAATCTCTCTGTAATATTTTCTCAAAAATTATTAGCGATGTTATTTTTATTTTATTTTATTAATTTATTTATTTGTCTTACAAAGCAATTGTTTGCCTTTTGTTTTAGTAAATGTATTCTTTTCCAAGTTACTATGAAAATTTATTAAATGTAATGAACTATTGAGTCTTTAGGACTTATGTGTGATGGCACAACATTTATTATTAATTCTAGAAGGGAAAGAGATTTCCCATCGTATTATGAGGAAAAATTAAACCACTTGTACGCGTTTTGCATTTATTTTATTATCATGCTATAATGCTTTTAAAAGTCCTGAGCACTTTTGTTTTGTTCCAATTCCTATTCTACCCAGTCTTATTATGTTTTCTAGTATATCAGTCAACATGCTCTCTTAAAGTTAAAAGCATAAATATGATTTAAATAAGAATATAATTTGAATAAAACTGGTTTGAAACAGAAAATTTTATTTTCCTCACTTAATTGCATGTATACCTGCATGGGTATTTATCAGACTTAAATCAGAACAGGAAATATTGAATAAAAGTTTTTAAAAATCTGTCTTAAACTCACAACTAGAATCTGATTACAAAAATTTATACATTTCTTAAAATCATAAAGCGATGATAACAACTTTGGTCCAGATAAGTATTTACAAATATTATAAGAATAATAACAATAATGAAATTTTCTCCAAAAATGTATTTAGAAGATATCGGTTGAAAAAGCGATTGGCTCAGATGAGTAAGCCTGGCAGAGGAAACATAAATTGATAAAGGTGTAAAAGGATGATTACTGGGAAGGATATGAATTTAATTTATATAATTTTGAGCCCTCTTCATTCGAAATTGATAGAAATAACAGTAATGTATTGGCGGAGGGATCAATAAAGATTATAATGATATAGAACTGGCCCTGTAAGACCTGTAAATTTTAGAAACTCATATGTATTGAGTTAATGGAGAATATAAACTTGAATCATATTCTAGATTAGACATACAAGTAGACCACTTTATATGACCAAATTGCGACTTTACTATTTACACAAAGCTTTCGTAAGAATTGGTTGAAATCTGATTTGAAATTTTTATCGTTTGAATTCTAATTATCATTTTAAAGCGTTTTTAAATTATTGGAAATTTTGAAATTCAGATTATTTCAAAGATATTTGTAAAATTAAATTATATGTATTCAAATTTACCTGGAAAGGTTCAATAATTTATCTTATTTTATCTTTTTTTTGTTTAACTATTTCTAAGACAATATAAAATAGACTAAAAGTTTTTCAAAAGTGATTAATAAATTCAGTAGAAATAGATGCATTTAAAATGCGAGTGAAAATTTTGATAAACACAGAAGTGTCAATTTTGAGTCACACATGTTACAGTCATGATATGGTCAATATTTCTTTAATTAATCAAAGACATTTACATATCAAAGATTTTAAATATTATTTCTTTTTAAAAAAAATGGAATCATACCTGAAAATATTTTTAATGTATCGTTGCTAGAAATATATGAGCTTTAAAAAGTGATGAATAAATTTAACAGCAATGCATTCATTGAAAAAATATGCGAATCTTTACTGGTAATATTTTTAATGGTTGATTAAAAATATTACCAGTAAAGATTTCATTTCATTTTACGGTTTTAGATAAAATGAAAGTCTGCAAAATTTTCAATTTCAGAAATCATTAATTTCAGCAAAAGACAATTTTTCAGAGAAAAGATATATTTATAATTTTTTGAACTAATTATTATCCAATTTATCCGAACTATCGAAATCCACATTTAAAGTAAGAGTAGTCGTATTATATTTCTAATATAATTATGTCTTTAACTTAAAATCATGAGGAGACACATAATTATCAAAAAAGAAATGAAGAAAATGATATTTCAACAAAAATATTAATTCATGAAAAAATATTTTATTTGAATGTCTGAAGGATAGTCACAGAAAAAATATGAAGATACTGACACAGTAAGAAATTCATTGACAAAATAGCCATTACAAAGGAACAGTTATTTACGAAAATAATTTACAAGCTCAATCTAGTGAATCGACTGTCATATCCTCTGATAGCGCCACCAACCAAAGGTGCTCCATAGTTGACTACACCTCCATAACCTCCCAAAAGACCATTGTATCCCAAGGCACCTCCGTATCCATAGCCATTGTATCCTAATCCATATCCTCCATATCCACGACCATTGTATCCGAGTCCATAGCCTCCATTTCCACGACCATTGTATCCGAGTCTATAGCCTCCATATCCACGACCATTGTATCCGAGTTCATAACCTCCATATCCTGCACCTCCATAGACAGCTGGTACAACAGCGACACCAGTCGGTCGAGAAAGGAAGGGCTCAGCTGCACCACGGGCATAAGGATCGTCAGAGATTATTTGGACAGCGGCTGGGTTCTGATTAGCTGTTCCGGGTTCGTTGGTTTTCACTTGAGCTCTGAAACCAGCATGGTCAGCAACGTAGTTGACCTTACGAGCGATTCCCCTGTCATCGGTGAAACCGTAGCTTCCCACAACTGCTCCGGCACCGTTTCCAGACTCTTCTCGATGTTGTTCACCATGCTTATCTTTTATAGCATATCCGAATTTATATGGTTGGGGATGATGAATCTAAATGTAGAATTTATAAAATATTAGAGTTTTTCATCAATCATTTAATTTATAAAAAAATGAAATCAGATGCAAATAAGTAAATAAGGTAAATTCTTCATGGTTGTTCCACTGACCTCATGACCCTCAATGGCTGCGGCCAGGGCAAAGCACGAAACAAGAACAATAGCAATCATCTAAAAAATAAATTATAAGTATCAAGCATAAGCAATATGAATCTTTGAAAGATTTTATATCATGTAATAATAACAAAAAAATACATAAAAACCTTTCTGAAAAAAGCAAGAGAACAGTAAAATGTAGATGAAAAGTTTGCCTCTAATTCCTGAATTTCTTAATAGAAGTAAAAATTTAGTCAATTTTTGCTTTAAAACCTAAATTATGTAAAAAAGGTACATATATATTGAAATTGAAAATAAATTTCTTCTAGTGGCAAAATATTATTTTTCACTTTGAATTAATAATAAAACACTACATTTTAAAGAAAAAACAATGTATGAATAGTATTAAAGGATTTCATTAAAAAATATAATGAATAATCATAAATTTTGCATATGTGTCACTATTTTTTATTTTCAAGAAAGAAAAACATTTATCACATTATAAATAAATCTCGATTTTACTTTTAAAATAACTTCTAGCCAGAATCATTCCTATTTGAATGCAATCATTCATCTAAAAGACTCAATGATGCGATAAAACAATGAAATCAATGGGAAAAACTTACTTCAAAAGCTGATTCTAATTTTAAAATAAGCATGAAATTTAAAAATCAAAATCCTTGCCTGAATTTTGATTTAACATTTTATAATCAAATGATACTTACTGCGATATTTTCAGAAAATCTTTCTTACGATACGAGTACAAATGTGTGATTGTCGAATGTGCTTCCAAATGAAACATGTTTCATTTTATATAGTTGGAAAAGAGCTGATTTTGTCATTAATTCATTGCAATCTATTTTTATTTGTAGTAGCAATCTTGACATTGTTTCTCAAGCTTCAGAATTTACTTTTTTCTAGAGGATTAACGTTTTATTTCTTTTTTTAATCTCACCTCTCTTTTAAGCATGCTGTAAGTGAAACAAATTATGTTTACATAAAGCGTATCAAAATTCTCTGGTGGATTTTTAAAGTCATGAATGAACGCATTTCATTTGCATTTGATTCATGTTCATGCAATAGCTCAGAGAAGCTAGATTAATTGAGTTTTTATTCAATAAGGTACAGTAAACGGAGTTATTTTCTGAAAATGCCATTCTGAGATTAATGTAATTTTAATTCAATCAAGTATTTGATTATATTATGAAATGAGCAAATGCCTATTAAGAAAACTACAATGAATATGAATAGAATTTTAATATAAATAGGATTTCAGGTTAAAATATAAACAAAGTTTTCAGTAAAATTTGATTTTGCTGGAATTAAATTTAAATGATGAAACCAATAATCATTAAATAGTTGAAAAGGTATTTTTAGAGGAAAAATTTGCTATGTAAGCCAGTGAAGGCGAAGAAAAACAAAACGAAAGCAAATATTAGACAGAATTTTTTTTATAGTTCTCACTTTTTTGTGTGAATGTGTATGTCTGTGTCTCATGCACGATAAACCTTGTAAGCTACATATTGTGCTTAGTATTGCTGCACAAACCCTGAGAAAATAAATCGATTAAATCTTTTTTTTTCGTGCAACATCTTTCAAGTCAGAAACAATTTGCAGATTTCAATGTATGCTTTGAAACTAACTTATCCATAAGGTTAGAAATCCATTGAAATGCAATCAGGTAGTCTTATCAGCCAAATAATATGAAATAGAGAAAAATAATCACACAAAAGATAACCATGCAGCCAAAATATTTCAATAATATGGACCAGACCTACAGATGCAGCAGGGAAGTATTGCGTCCACATGACATCAGATAGAGTATTTCACTGTTGATAATTTTATCACTCAGAAAATTTCATTACTGAAAATTTGTAATAATATAAATGATGAAATTTTTTATAATCAACGCTGGTAATAATATCAGCAAATAAAATCTTAAGTATTGAGGAATCTGACTCCGGTATATTCGGTTATTCAAATACATGCAGCAAAGAGAAATTAGTCACATTTCATAGTACAGCTTTTATTAGAATTAATTCAGAAGAAGAGTTCATTTGTAAAATTCAACTGTAATCAGCGATTATCATCATCTTGTAACGCCAAGATATATTGATGCAGGCATGGAATAATGTGAAAAACTGAACTCAAAATAATCAAATGTTAAATAAAATATATGCTTATACTGCGGGTTTATTTGTGAATATTACGATTTTATATTTTCTTATGAATATTTTAAAATTCCTTTGAGAATAGTTATTAATTTCTTCTATTTTATAATTTCGCATTTCCTCTAATTATTCACTAGAAAAATTATAGCAGCTTTACAGAAATGAATGAATAAGGCTTTTTTTATTTCTGTTATTAATTCAAATTTAACTTTTACTTAATTATGTCTAAATAGTCGTAAAAAGAATAAATTCATAATACGAAAAAGAGAAAAAAAGTAAAAAAAGGATAAAATACATATAATTACGCGTATCAATATTCCAGGCGATTCTGTAATCATGGAGCAAACTCTAATGCTTGGACAGATATACATGCAATAAAACATGGATCACAATAGAAAGGTGAGTCTTTATAAATATTTTTTTAAAAAATAAATTAAATAAGAAAGATATAAAATGCACAATGCAGAGTAATATAATTACTCAGTTACATAAATAACACCGATGCAAATTATTTGTGGTAAAAAAGCTATTGTTAGAACTAGCATAGTGTAATATCCCCCCACCCCAGACCCTCCAAAAATGTTTAAAATGATATGGCGATGTCGAGTAAAATCCTTAGATCCTCCATTGACATGAAAGGAAAAACTATTTCTGCTAACTTAAAATGCGAGTGCATTAAAAAGATCACGGTCAGAGATGTTTGAATTTTATGGAGTTTACTGGCGCTGAAACAATTCATGATTATGCAGTGCCAACCATAAGGTAGGCATATGCAAACGCATATTTCATAAAAATACTCATGGTGAAATTTTAAAAAGTTACTCAAAACCTCTACTCAATGTTGCAAATATTCTATTCTAGATTTTAAATAAACTTTTGAATAAATTTGAAGCAATAAAAGAGAAAGAACAATATTTATATAAGATAAAACAAACTAATCATTTTTTTTTTAAAAATGAAAAGATGAAGAAGGGGCGCTTATGAAGAAAATCTTTTAAAACAAAGTGAAGGGATTGAAAATATTGAATTTGTTGAAAATTAAAATATAGCCATCCTATAAGATTGTACCAAACTGTAAAAAGCGGGCTCTTCCTGGAACAAATACTTATGTGTAAATCTAATATGACCAATTCTTAAACAAGTAATAATTGTATTGAACTTTCTGCTAGGTAAACTGGGCCCAATATTATTTGAGGGAATATTTGATAGAAAGACGCTTGTTTGCCCCTTTATTGTTCCATTCTGATTGCCATTCCAATTTTTGAATGGTTTTTATATACCTTTTGATGCCTTTAATAAAGAATAGGGTCATTTGAAAGACTAGTAGCCGATTTCGAAGACACATCAGCCAATTCATTGCCTGTTACACTTACATGCGAGGGAACCCAGTAGAATAAAAGTGTACAACTTTTGCTTGTAAGAGTGGATTAAGATATTTTGAATTGTGCATAATATGTATATTACCTAAGCTTAAATTTAATTTCTCTGTTTAATGCTCAAACTTAATTTCTCTGAATATTTATAGCTCTATAAAAAATGAAGGATTGACGGATAATCTTGCATTTTGTAAGCTCAGTATAAACTGACTTTGTTCGTATTTAAAAAAGTGTTGTAGATGTTACAGTGTTGAAAGGAAGCTAACAAGTTAATGTTCACATTTCAAAAAAGGTTGATGAGGTAAAAATATCAACAGTACAGCTCATCCACAGTTTAGAATTAGTTTATCAACAATTACCCCTTGAGCACATTTTTGCTATGTACAAAACGAGTAAAACGTCCATCTACCTGGTAGTGATTTTCCAAATCTGTGAAATAACCCTTTGGAACAACAGGTTGAAAAATTATCGTTTGGATAACAAACATCGACTACAGGGCATAGAACAATTCAAAATAAAAGTATATAATGATAATTAATAGTCTTTATTTCAAATACTTTTCTGATGTGAGAGTGTTTAAAATCTCAACCAAACAAATGTGTTTCACACTTTTTGTTCTCTCTATTACCGCTGTAGTAAGTTGAAAACACTTTTTAAAATTTTGTAACTGATATTTTCCCCATACCTTGTATCTGCTTCGGTATAGGGACATTACCTTTGCTGTGTGATTCTGAGTGGTGGTGTAACTGATATTACGAAGTAGAGCACGCTCATTTTATCATACTAAACTCTTTATATTTCGTATTTTGTTTTCCACGCATTGTACTATTGAACTATAGTAAAACTTGTTCCACCAAACTTCAGCTATATTCTTTGTTCAATATATTCTTTATGATTCCATATTTCGATTGTAATGCATGTCATCTGTTGTAAGCGATTTTTTGCTCTGTGGTAGCTTTTATGCTGGATTTTCTCTAAATATTTGGTTTATTTAGAATTCAAATCCTTGGGGGGAGGGGACACCTCGTAATTGAGGATGAGATGCTTCAGGTATTGAGGCTGGATCTTGCCAATCAGGTGGGTACACTAAAAGTGGGGGATCTGACTCCTCCCATCGATGACTGAACGTACTTCTTTCAGGACGAGCTGTAAGGTTACCGGTGACAGCCCTTAAGACTCAACCACAGTTCCCGACAGTGTTTCTGTTTAGGCGGTTCGATCATTCAGAATTTATTTCCGAGTGATTTCGGGCGAGTCGGAGAGTCAGTATAGGTTTATTTAGCATTCAGTATAAGATTTTACTAACTACAGTCCCTCCAAAAATATCACAATTGATTTGATAATATTAATCTGTATAATATGTTATAATAGATTCGCAAGCTATTTTCAGGTAGTTTAATGACGAATTATGGCCAATCATCTATGAAGAGCAACTCTGCAACTTATATTTCACACATCCATTTCTTATACGAATCCAATGAAGTATATGAAACGTCTAAAATTACTTCGTTAGGAACTATGGGGTCTCCATAAAATGACACCCAAGCTGGTTATCACACACATACAAAAAAACTTTATACACAAATAAATACACAATTCGTGTTCTCCTGATGTAGACACCAAATCTAATGTGCATCCCGGAGATATTCTTGTTGCGATAGGATGTACAGATTTAAAAAAAACATGTTTGTTTTGTTTTCTTTTCTTTTGCTTTTTAAGCGTCGAAAACACAAAAATAATTCTTATTTTAGACTAAACTTTTTTTCAGTTATTTTTGAATTTTGGCTGAATTATTATAGTTATTTCTTTAAACCAGAATTTTTGTAATCAATTGCGCTATCTAAATGGAACTGAAACTTAAAAAGCATTTATTAATTTTATTTTAGTTTTATTTATTTATGATTTTTCAAAAAAAATTAATAAGTATGTAACTGAATATGATATTAAAATACATGGATGGTTTTATATGTTAGTTTCACTCGTCTTGTAATATCTTACATGTTATATTTTGATACGGATATTGCATTTTATCAAAATTCTATGTGTATTTATAAAATATTCAACACCGTTTACATGGACTGAAGGTGAAAATTGAATTTTCGTTTTGAGATATTGAATGAAGATGATATAAATATGTCTCATTTTAATGTTGAAAGAAAATAACAAATTAATGTGATTAAAGGAAAATTAAAAAATAATTAAAATTGCTTTTAAAAAACGCAATTCAAGAATAAATGAATTACAAACATTCGTTAAATTATCTGGTTATGAAATATCGTAAGTCAGGATTTATTTGATTGAGAGATAATTATTTAATATAAATCAAGGCAATCTATTGTTAAGAGATACTTATAAATGCTTGAAAATAAATCTAGGCACACTCCATAGGTGCATTAGAATAGTATATATTTCAAGAATATTAGAAGTGATTTTCACAAATTAGATGCGAAAAATTTCCACTTGAATTTCATTAGAAAAATTATTTAAAAAAAGTTGTCATTGTGAAGGGAACTTCTAGATTTGTAATACTGACTAATTAAAGTTTTGAAGAATTAATTAAATTTCTGTGTAATTGATTAAACAGTACATGGTATTTCTTGGTTTCCATCTTTTGAAAACATAATTTAAAAAATATATAATTCAATTAGAGGTATAAAGCAAGAGAAAAATCTTTACTTGTGTAGTTTCAAAAGAAAGTTAAACTATCACATTTTTAAATCCTCACATTAAATTGCTAATAAAATGAGATGATAAAAAATTTTTTTATTTCTAAGAATATTTCCATTTTGAGCTATTTATAACTCCAATTATTGCGATTATGCTTTGTTTAAATAAAATATGAAAAACTGCTTTTTTTCATTATAAAGGAATAACTTACTCTTATTTATAAATGTATCTCAATTTAATCAAATGATTAGAAAGTTCGTTCTTGTCTTAGTATTTTATAGAAGAAACACGTGGTTTTCATTTCTTGAAACAATGTTCTCTTTAAGAACTAAAGATTTACATAGAAAAATAATACTTAGAAATTTTGTAAGTTTTAAATATTTAAAGAGCTTGAAATATACATAGATATATTTTTGGTATAATAATTCCGACTGAAAATAATGAAAAAAAATCTAGAAAAGAGAATCAAATAAAGTCAGCTAAAAGATAAAACCTATTTATTTACTTGAAAAGAATTTTTAATAAATCAATTGTTTATTGAGTATTAAAATCAATATTGATTATTAATAATTTCAAACCATTAAATTATTCAGAATTAGTATACTGTGATCAGGTGTGGATGTAATTTAAAATGTTTAATACCAAGTCAAAATGGAAGAATGTTTATTTTTATACACTAAAACCGAACTCAATTGCATAATATTTATGAAATCTGAATAAAATCTGTTTTTGTAGGAGATTACAATTTTTTTTATCTGTTTCGCAACATTTTAAATCGACTTACTAGAAAGAGATTAAAATTTCTGCATGTCTTTTTTAATCTCTTTTGTAGCTTTTCCGTTTCCGAAAAGGTGGTATGCTTCGTCTAGATATATTTCCATTTCTAAAATTTTCTACATTTTCGTGTGAAAATGTTTGTTTAAATACCACGTTTCCGGCATGTATGAATAAAAGTAAAGATTCTTTGACATTTTTTTCTCACAATTTCATTTTTTCCCCTTACAATAATTATTTATTCAATTTTTCTCACATTTTTAATTCAAATTTTTAAAATACTTCTAAAATTTAATGCAGTAAATTCGAGGGATGATAAAAAAAGTTTGCAAAGAAAAGAAAAAAAAGTTTTTTAACTATAGACATAGGATTCAAATGGTAACTAAGAAACCTTTGTCACTTCTCTACAGCATCTCCAAAACTTTGAGACATTTCTCACAACGCTGGACCCATTTGTTTAACCCGTCTACATAATAATCAGGTCATTGGCTAATGAGCCAGTGTTAGGCACCTTTTGTGACATCACCGTCTGATATGAACCTTGTTTCGCATAGGTGCCGGAAAAAGGAAATATTTACTGGGAGTCAAATAGTGGCTGGATCCAAACGTCCCATCTAAACGCTTCCATACTGCGGTTTCCCTCTTGCTTTTTACTCGCTTCAAAAGAACAACACTAGTTCGCTACCTGTTGTCTACATATTGTTTATCTTCCCTACACTTCAATGATTTATCTATGAATATCCGATGGGGGCACATTCTTTGCCCACATAAATCGTATGATTTATGTGGTGTGTATTTATCGCTCGCACTTATTTGCGAGACCACTTCTCTAGACGTTTTGTCGTGACTGCTACTGTTTCAGATCCCAGTACTAACACTATCTGCTCAAACAACCGATTAAAGACAACTATGTCATCTGTCTCCAAACTCGGTAACGAAATTCCCATCCACAATCTCTATTTTCCAAATACTCTGCTTGTAAACTTTTTTTCAGATATATATAAATAAAAATATAAATAGCGTCATTTTCATCAATAATATTTCTTTCATACTATTTTTTATTCTGAAACATTTTTAATGAAATAATTTCTAAATCTTTTGAACTTCAAAACATAGAAAAATCAGATAGCAATACATGAAAATGGAGTTTATTTCATAATGTATAAATTATGAAACTGAAAATGTCTGTTTGCGTCTTGATATATAAAAGTAAGAAAAATATCACTAATTTAAGACTTAAAATCCAACACTATTTTTATACGGGGACATAATTCATTTACTTTAAATTATAAGTAATAAATTGCATTATTTAAAATAATGCAGTATAGGTTATCTGCCATCTATTTTTCTGTATGGAAGTGTATTGTATTTGAACGATTTTATTTTTGATCACTTTTGTATCTGTTAAAAATGGAATATATGCATATATATTATTAGTTATTAAAATATTAAAACATTATGAGGAGTTATTAAAATATTATGAGAAATTTCTGAGTTATAAATTATTATTAGTTATTGTTTTTATTAATTATTGTAAATTTCTAATAAATATTTTTATTAATGAAAAGTTTCATAATAAATAAATAAATGCATTTTGAATTAAGAATTAAACTGCATTGGTGCGGTTCAAAGTATTGTCCCATGATATTGTTTTAAGTTGAATCAATCTTCTAATTTTATTTTTTAATTATGTAACATTCATACGATGAACTCGCACAAAATAAAGTTACATATAAATTCATTAAAACGCTAGTTAGTTTTGCAGTTAAAACAAAATATTCGAAACAAAAACAAAATATTCCCTCAAATCGCAAATCATAGAGGGAATTTCGACTATTGAAAATTCTTCCAATCATTTTATTGCTCTTCTACGTTTCATTTAGTATTTTATGAGAAAATTATTGATAATCGAACCAAAAGTTAGTAGTGTAATTTTTATCGTTTTTACTGCAAGGAATACGACACCTAAATTTTTATTTTTACTTTAAGGTCCAGTCACTTGGGATTTTTTTTTTTACAAGTGGTCATTTCCATATGCCAACTTTGTTCCCAAGATAAATATTTTTCATGCGCAGGTGCTAGCAGGATATGCGCAGGTTATGTCTACATTATTAAAATTGACACTTTGAAAACAATCACATTACATTTTTTTTCAAAAAGAAAGATCTGAAGAGAAATGGATTTCATTCAGATATCGCAGATCTTTAGCACTTACGATCTATAGATAAAAAATGTAATCTTTTAGAACATTTCAAACGAAATCCCTTCCTAGAAACTATTTTTTCACACTATGCAAGTGTACGTGATCATAATACCTCAAAAGTTGTAAAACTTAATGAAACAATTAATATCTGTAGTTAGATTAGTAAAGAAACTTTTACCAAAATCTATTCGAAAAATCTATTTTTGTTTGTTTGATTAACAGAATATAGTTTATCAAGATAATTACATAATTTAATTAGCTAGAAAGATAAAATTCATCAACAAGTTTTAATATCTTAAAATAAATATATTTAAAACTTTAAATCAAATCTGTCGAAGCGTTTACTGTTTGCTTTCGCATGTATGTAAAGGCAAAGAATCTAAAATGGAGCATTTAAAAATAAACGAAATTTCATATGTTGTCTTGCTATAAAAATTGATCTTCTGGGTCAAATATTTGTTTCAATCTATCCTAAAAAAGTATAAAAGTTTTTAAATCGCTTATATATATACATACAAACAGTAAGTGGCCTAATTATTATGACCACCTTCTCAATGCAGTGTTAAACCACCTTTAGCCCATAGTATTGCTCGATTTCATTTTGGCATAGATTCTGTGAAGTGAAATATTGGTAGGTGGCAAGAGGAATTTCATCCCATATCCTATGAACTGCACTTTCCAGTTTCCTCAGAATGGATGGCATTAGATCCAGCTACTTGATAGCCAGTTCGATCTCATCCCATAAATTCTCAATTGGATGGAGATCTGGTGTTCGTGAGGCACTAAGGAAGCAGGTAAAATCAGCATCATTTTCTTCGAATCCTCTGAAGACAGTACCAGCTGTATGACAAGGAACATTGTTTTGCTGAAAGTATTCATCCAGGGAAGGGTACACCATTAACAAAACAGGATGCACTTGATCTGAAAGAACATTTAAACACAATTGGGCATTCAGATGAGATAAAATTTGAACTATATATTAAGATAGTGCGCTTTACATTTATTAATTGAAAACTGTACTAGATGTACTATCTGTATCAGAGATAGTTGAAGTAATTTTAAAAAAAAGGGGGAAACTTACAAGATTTCTTAATTATTTAATGGCTTATTTAAGCGATATTAATTCTAGAAAAATATTACATAAATTTAAAATAATCACATATTTTAAATACATGTAATATTTATTACTGATGTTGAAAATAATATGCTATTCCAGAGTATTAACTGTTTTGAAATGCATCAAATAATCCTATTCATGTTTAATCTACGATTAGTTATTTTTAAATTCTCATCTCTAATATGAGTTTAAGTTTTCATAATCATGCATATAGGTGTTAATAAATAAGAAATTTAAAAAAAAAATAAAAATGAAAAATTAAAGAAAAATGCACTTAGTTATAAAATTCATTTCTTGTTCTTTTGTAGTGTTTATGTGCTTGACTTCTCTTTAAACCAGCCCATTGATTTTAGATTTATTTAGTATTCAGTGTGCGAAGACTGATTGTGATCTTTCCAAAAATATCACAATTGATTTGAGATGATAAAATTGGTATGTATAATATGTCATAATACATTCGCAAGCTATTTTCAGGTAGTTTAACGGCCGAATTATGCCCAATCGTCTATGAAGGACAAGTCGACAACTTATAACTTATTTCACAAATCCATTTCTTATTCGAATCCACTGAAGTATATGGAAGGCTTAATAACTACTGCTTTAAAGACAATGGAAAAATCAGAAATTAGTGTGCAAGTTTGTTATCGAAAAAATAATTTTATACACAAATAATTTTAACTCATGTTTTCGTGATGCACGTTGACAGATATCAGATCATATTTTGAATCTGATGTGCATTGCGGAAATATTGCTGGTAACGAAAATAGAATGTCCCTCCTCCTGAGTTGATAGAAAAAAAAATTGTTTATCTTTCTGTGACTTTGTTTTTTTGGGAATTTTATCGAGGATGTACAACTGATTTTTTTTATTCTTTCGGACTAAGTTGTTTCTTTAAAATTAATTTTTGAATTTTGAATGAAATAATATAGTTTTCTCTTTACATTAGAATTTTTTAAATCATTAACAATATCTATATCGAATTAAAATGTAAAATATTTCTTAATTTCATTTTAATTACGTAGTTTTATTTTACAAAAAATAATTGGGTAAGCATGTAATTAAGTGTGATTGATAAATATTAAAATATATGTATATTTCTATGTATTTATTTCATGCATCTTCTAATATTTAACTTTCTGGTATTGCATTTTATCAAATTTTTGTTTGTATCTATAAAATGCCAAAGGCTATGTACCTCGAATGAAGGTAGAAAAGAAAATTCAGTTTGAAATATGAAATGAAGATATTAGAAGAAATTGTCACGTAAACTACTTGTAAGAAATTTCGACTTGAGTTTCTTTAGAATAAATTTGTGAAAAAATAAATGTTTGTAGCTGCAAGGAGATTGACTAAATTTCAAATTTTAAGCACATATAGATTTGATGCATTGATTTTCATTAAAAAATAATGATACATCTTTAACATTGCTTAAACTGTACATGATATTTCTTGTTTTCCATTTTTCATAATATACAAATTCAATTTAATTAATTTCGAAATCTTCACTTGTTTCAAAAAGAGAGTTAAATTATTACATCTTTTTGCTATATTAATAAGAAAAAATGTTTCTAAAAATATGTTAACATTTTAAGGATAATAATTATGATTGTGTCTTAATTTTAAAAAATAGAAATTAGCTTTTTTGATTATAAATGAGTAACTCCTCTTAATCCATTATTACAGCTCCAAAGAATGAAATTATTAGACAATTCATTCCTTTTTTAGTATTTTACTGAACAAATATATGTAATGTATAAATAATATCAATACGTTTTGATATTTATATATAAATAATATCAATACGTTTTGTAGTTTTTAACCATAAAATCTATTTTTAGATATGTATTTTGATAGAATAATCTTCACTGAAAATGCGCCAAAAATCCCCCACCAGAAAACAGAATTAGACCAAGTATGCAAAATCTATTTATTTACGTGAAAAGTGCTTTGCTTCTCGTTTTGCAGCATTGAATTTTAGTAAATTAATTTCCAATTTTATAGAAATAATCCTTTAAATTACTCAAAATTCCAGTGCTGTGAACTGTGTTGTGTAAATTTAATCAAACTTGCTTAATACCGAATCAAAATGAAACAAAGTTTCTTTTTATACACTTAAACCGAATTGAATTATCTTTTGAAGTAGGTTATATTTTTTAAAAATCTATTTCACAACATTTTAAATCAACTTAATCTAAAGGGATTAAAATTTATGCACATTCCTGCTAATCACTTTTATCAATAAACACTTTTAAATCTCTTTTATCACTCTTTTGTTGCCAAAAAGGAGAATATGTTTTCTTTAAGCATAACCACATTTCTCGAATTTCCTTCATTTTTGAGGAAAAACATTGGTTTATACACCATATTTCAGCATGAGTTAATACTACTTTACAGAAATGCCGAGATTTCAGGACATTTTTCGCAAAAAGTCATTTCATTCTAGTAGTAAATAATTTTTTTATCCTTAAAATATTTTTAAAGAATGTTTTTAACATTTTATAAAATGAAATACAAAGAATTCCCACAAAAAAAAATCGTAAAGTCTGAAACATTAAAAATTTTATCCCAATAATATTTTTACTTTTTCCTTCTTTATTTAGATGCTAATTTGTAGAAATACTTTTGCTTTTTTATAGAAGTAAGTTTCTTGCGAATCGAATAAATATTAAATTTATTTTTGGGAATTTAAGAAATATTAAATTATTTTTGCGAATATGAAAGACAAGGAATGAAGAAAAAAAGGCACTCGATTGTTCCTAACAGCAGAAATAAAAAGTAAAAACATATTTTTTTTCCCATTTATTGAAAAATGTGCAAAACTCCATAAAAACTGAAACAGTAAACCATTATTTCATTTACCATTATCATTTAAATTATGTTTTAAATGATAAAATTTCATTACGGAAATAATTAATATATTAAGATAAAATTAGCTCAACCTAAGCGCAAAAAATTAATGATATATTAAGTTTTAAAACTATTTTTATTCTTTATAATATGATTTTTGCCAATAAATAAACATATCTTTATTCGCGGGAAGATTAATAAAGAATTAAGCACAAGTCATTATTAAAGAAATAAAATATGTTATAAAGAAGACAGTATTAGAATTGTGCCAGAAGTCTCAGGGTAAACGTTTCTTATAGAAGCTGACATATAAACGATGATGAAACCTTGGTATTTATATTAACAACAATGATCCGCTATTTGATTTTAGATTCTTAGTTTAGTTATCTCAGTAGTTAGAATCAGATTCAGTTCAAAATTGAAAAAGGTTATCTTAATATGTGTTTCTCAATACACGTATGAATCTGTACACTCCAAACTGATAGAACTGATACAAAGAGCAACTCTTGTGAAAGGAAGCAGTAGTACCGATAATATCAAGAATTCCCTTTTGTTCGTTTATGTGATTCCCATACAATGGAGCCCAATGCATCACAAGTATTTTTTTCGTATCTATCAGCAGCAAATCAAACAAGAGACAGTTTACCATGACTAGTCCCTCCACTTAGCTCATAAATGAATTAATTAAAAAAATGTAGATAGTGTTAACTGAGATGAAATCACTTGCATTGGATGTCTATCACATTTAGAGAAAATGTATACGTCACTGAGAAGCTCTTACGTAAAGGAACGCCTGATTAAACAGCGAGCAGCTTTAAAGACTTAGACAACTTAAAATATGCTTTCGGAATTAAGGCATTATTTATTTAAGAGTATATCAGTGAACACCTACATTTCCGAAAGTGTTCTTCAAATAAGTAAGAAAATTGTATTTTTATTTTCCTGATAAATAGATTTAACTTAATAATTGGAAGATTTTTTTTTCCTTTTTATATAGTAACATACTAAAAGTCACGCCTTTATTTTACATATTTTTCACTCTTATCATGATCAATAGTTGGACTAAGTTACAGACAGACACATATCACCGATTGAAAAAAAAAATGTAAGAATTATATTTAAGTTATAAGTATCAATAAGAATATTTATAAAAAATTGTAAAATCTAATTTTTTTATGCATTCCCAGATTTTTTAAATCATATTTAAGAAAATGTTATTGATACTGAAATATAATAAATTAAAAAAATTCAATTTCAATAACTAAAACGCATTGAAACTTAGGAAACATTGAAATAACTATTTTGGGCAAATCTTGCAGATAAGTTCCTGTCCAATATTTAGATCACAAAAGAACGCTGGAAAATTGAAATTTGCACCGTTCTTAAGGAAATATTTTTTTAAAAAAAATTTGTACATGACTATTATTTAGGTTAAAAAAAAGAAAAAAAAGAAAAACAGTAACTCTGTAACTTTTAAACTAATGAGATATTTTTAGCTTTTATTTAGCTTAAATTTTTTTATGAAATATGACTGTTTTATTAATTTTTTATTAAATACGACTTTAAGGACCGGGTATTTAAAAATAGAATTCGTGACGTTTTCAAAATACTTTTAATAATACAAGCAGAATAAAGTACAATTATTCATTACAATAATTTTGTTGTTCCAATTGGTCTCTAATATTTCGAATGCGTTAGTTAAAAAGAATTAAGTTTGATATTTATAAATTAATTAGATTTCATTTTCAATCATCAGTTCCTAAAAACTTTTAATTTTTAGACGAATTTAAGAAATAAATGAATATCTGCATGAAATAAAAATGAGTTCTATGAATTTTCTTTCACATTAAAAAAGCGTGGTAAAATTAGTAAAGCGAAATTTATCCTTTACGTGAAAATAAAAACAATCTCATAAATTATTTTTTTGACCTTCACTAAGTTATTGAAAAAGTAAATAAAATCAAAGCAATAATACATTTTCTTGCAAAGAAAACAAAACCGATTATTTCGATTTGAAGAGAGTGTATAAGACTCTTTATGGTTCTTTATTTTAAATTATAAAATTATGACAAATGGAAAAAAATAACCTTCACTAGTGATGTATTCTTTCAATTATTTCCAGCACCTTAAAACTGCTAGAAAAATTTTAAATTTTTTTTTTTGAAAAGATTATGTAGAGTAATTTAACTAACTTTATTCATACAAGCAATACCTTATTGTTAACAATGCAAAAAATTATATGAATTTAAAGTTTTAATGTTGCATGTCTTTCATATCGATATTAATTTTATTAATAACAATAAGTAATAGAGTCCATTTCTGAAATAATCATAAATTTATTAAAATATAAAGTTCTCAAAGAAAGATTATTTATGAAAAAATATGAAAAAGAAAATGAAAAATTGATATAGTGGAAATGGAAATAAGGTGGGATAATCGGATACAAATTTCTGAATTTGCGCATGAAAAGGCATATAATATTAAACAATGTTATTGGTGTAAATGAAAAAGTAAAAAGTCATTGTAGATTAGACATATAGAAGAAATTAGTCATCATGAATAATGGAAACCACATCAAAAACAAGACTTCCAGTCAGAAACCGTGAAAATCAGAGTCTAAAAAATCCTTTACTGGCTCAATCTGACGAATCGACTGTCGTAACCTCTGATAGCTCCACCAACCAAGGGTGCTCCATAGTTGACTACACCTCCGTAACCTCCCAAAAGACCATTGTATCCCAAGGCACCTCCGTATCCGTAGCCATTGTATCCAAGTCCATAGCCTCCATATCCACGACCATCATATCCAAGTCCATAGCCTCCATATCCACGACCATTGTATCCGAGTCCATAACCTCCATATCCTGCACCTCCATAGACAGCTGGTACAACAGCGACACCAGTCGGTCGAGAAAGGAAGGGCTCAGCTGCACCACGGGCATAAGGATCGTCAGAGATGATTTGGACAGCGGCTGGGTTCTGATTGGCTGTTCCGGGCTCGTTGGTTTTCACTTGAGCTCTGAAACCAGCATGGTCAGCAACGTAGTTGACCTTACGAGCGATTCCCCTGTCATCGGTGAAACCGTAGCTTCCCACAACTGCTCCAGCACCGTTTCCAGACTCTTCTCGATGTTGTTCACCATGTTTATCTTTTATAGCGTATCCGAATTTATATGGCTGGGGATGATGAATCTAAATGTAGAATTTATAAAATATTAGAATTTTTCCTCAATCATTTAATTTATAATAGTTTTAATATCTATTACGGTTTCTTACTCTTATTTGTGGAATCCTCTTCTTATTTCTAAGAACTTTTGAGTTTAATGAAATCTTATTTAAAGTTTAATTTATATATATCTTCAATACATCAACTAAATGTTTCAAACTTCTTTATATTTCTATTCAATCGAAATTAATGTTAAATGAATATTTTTTTATTCAAAAATATAGATTCCATCAGGGATAATTGAAATATGCTTCAATTGTTCATATGTATCCAGAGCATGTTGTGATTTAGGAATAATAAAAATGCGGTATTTTCAGTATCTATTGATTAATATAAATATGTTTTTCGATTTTTCTTGTTGAATTACCAAATAGAAAAAAAGTAAAAATAATTTCGCTAGAACAAACACCATGTGCTCTGTTTGGTTTAAATACAAGATTATTTGAGAACGTGTATCCGATTATTTATTACAAATTTATTTCAGAGAAATTATATTAAAAATACAGTACTCCTGCACATTCTAATTCTGCTTTTATAATGCATTTTACATCCATTTATATTTGAAGAAATAAAAATATATATTAATTTCGTCTAGTCTCAAAATTATAATGCTTTAGAGTATTGACAAATATGTATATTTACGATGATTATCTGGTAGATTATTTTTATTTTAAGTAATTTTAATACATTTTCATCTTTTTTAAAGCTTTCTGTTATATGAGGTTCTGTATCAAAAGCTTAAATATATATTATTGCTTAAATACATATTAAATGTAACTATTCTTTGAATTTAATATACCACGAAAAACTATATGAATATGCTTTACTCACTTCATGGCTACCCATGGCAGATGCTAAAGCAAGGCAAAAAATAAGAGCTGCAACAATCATCTGAAAAGAACAACTATCAACTTAGTAAATTTTGATACATTAGATTGAAAAAAAGGGAGAAAAAAATTAGTAATCATTTTTATCAACAAATTAATTTTTATCATTCTGGGGCCTCGTAAAATGATGCAACTGCATTAACGTTATAAAAATTCATTAATTTGTCTCGAAGATATAGAAATTTTTTTCATTCCTTATAAAGAGAAATCTCATAGATTTTTCTCTATTTTCAATAAATGAAATTATTCTAGGGAAGCAATGTTATCTTGTTGTTGCCTGGATGATTTAAATTTTAAAAAAATGTATGATCATTATATAACTCTTGATTTGGTTGTTTTTCATATCAGCAATCGAAACAAACTTTTATGAAAGATCTTCAAATTATTTCGAAGAAAAATTTACACTCATTCTGTTAGTACAGATAAATATGTCATAATATTATAATAATGTAACTTCAGCTAAAATTAAATTGAATGATGATTTAAGTTGCTACATATAAGCAGAGTGAATAAGAAATAAAGTATCTGGCATTCAAACTATTTTCAATATATTATTACCAACTAGAAAGAAATGAAACTAAAATTATGATACTGACAGTATTTCTGAGTATTATCATTTTCATCATAAATTTAAAATTTAGTACACCATTATTTTAAAACATGAAGAACAACGAAGACTGATGGAAACTAAATATTTAATTTTTAGTTCGAAATATCTTCTTAGTCTAAAATATAAGCTTGTACTTTTTTTTTCTCCTGTTATTTGACGTTTCAACATGGTGAAGTAGATGATAAGTTTCAGGAAAAATGGAGTTTTCCATTATGATTTAGCATATTTCATAAAGCATATTCATTCTTGAATCATATTTCATAAAGTAATAAATAATTTCTAAAAAATAATGCATAAACGTATTGTTTTAAACCATGATCTGGAATGTGGATAAATAAGACAGGAACTTGATACCGGTATATTTCGTAGAAAAGAAAATATTCTCTTGTTTGTTATGAGATGAATGATTACGTAACAACAGTAATATTTTAACAACACTTTACTGATCAGGAAATAACTTTCTTAGAAAACAGCATTGCTTGAAAGCAAAACTTTATTTTAGCATGCATCAACAGTAAAAACAGCACTAACAATTTTTATGCTAAACAAAAAAAGCTATTTTTAGTAATTAAGGAAAATTATTTTCTTTTAATGTTCATATTATTTAATAGTATGATTTGAAACGCAAGAATAAAAGAATAATACATTGAAAAAATTATTCTTGAAACAAATATAATAAAATCTATAAAAAGCAAACTGTCAAGTTACAGACGAGTGAAATAATAAATATAGAACTAATAAAAATTAAAAATAAAATGATACATACCTTGAAATATTTGAAATTGATGTATCTGAGACTAGAAAAATGTTATAAGACTATTTATTCTGACTGATAATGCTAGCAAGTTTCTTTTATATAGCAGATGTTGATCACGGTTTTTAACCGGCTGATGCAATAAAATGTAACCTATTTGCTTATGATAAAGATTGTAATCGAAACAACATTTTTTAAATATTTATAACTACTGATTTGTAAAAGATTAGCATTTTTATATATTCCTAATCTCCTTTGCCATGTTGTTGAAATTAAAAATGTCATTCAAGTAGAAATTCTTCACGTTTTCTTAACTTATGAATGAAAATAGTTTCCATGCATCTGATTCAGATTTTAAAAAAATCGAATTCGTAGCAGAATTGAAATTTGTTTTTGAAAAGCCTTGCTATAAATATATGTAATTTTTATCAAAACGTTTACTTCTGATATGATTTATGCCACTGAATTAATATTGAAAAATCATTTTTATAAAATTAAATTTATTCAAAAAATATTATGGGAAAATAAGTAAATAATATAAATAATTCATAATACATCTGCATTATAAATCATACATAAGATATTATTTAAGAAATACAAAAAAGTATTTTGAGGTGGATTTGCAAAAGTTAAGGTAAAATAATAGATAAAATTTATAAAAATTAAATAATTAACATCGAAAAGTAAATAATTGTTTCTTTCAGATTTATGTATAGAATGATAACATTTCTGCGTTTTTAAAGGAAAGATAAATATTGAGTGGATCTACGATGTGGATTAATAATTTAATAATAAGGTAAATCAAACGTATTCATTTCCAAATTTCTTGTTTCTGACAACAAAATAAAACAGTAATTTCCATTATTTAAAAATGTATTTCAATTATCTTTCATACAAAATTTTAGTTTGAAATTCATTGTAGAAATAGCTCGTAATATTAATTCTCAACTGTGATGCAATTTAACTTCCGCAAATGTTTCAAATCAAATGTTTTTCTTAAATATATATGTATAGAATGATTCCTTTTTATCAATATCTTTCTGAAAGTGTCGTAGATTTGATTGTGAAGTAAGTGAATTAAATTAATACTTTTGTTCGGGTTTACTTAGTAAGATATGGCAACAAAAAAAGAAAATCTTTTAATCGCCAAAAAAATTTTTTTAACTCCAGATTTTTAAGAGTTAATTCTTTTTAGTCAAGAAAATCCCATTTTAAAAATTAATTTTATGTGTTTATATATACGGTAACTCAAAATTATATTGAGATATACGAATGAAATTTAGTATTTGGTCTTTAGACGAAATGTATAGCTTTCTATCATATTTATTCAGAGGAGGTATAAATGCACAAATGCAAAAAAATACTATAATTACGTATAGAATTAATTAACTTAGAATTTGACTTCCATTCCATTTGAAAAACAAACTGATCACCCATACTGAAGCTCTAACTGTAGAATTTTATTAGTATTAATGTTTATATATATTATTATTATTATGAAAGCAATTAATATTTATATACATTATTCTTTTCATTACTATATTTAAAAAAAATCATTTCCATATTTCAAAATTCATTTACAAGATTATTTGTACTTTGATAATATGAGTGGAGTTTTATTCGTAATAATTATTATTTCTTGTAACTAACATGCAATTTATTATCTTTGATTTGCATACTGTTAAATGTGAGACATTTTACAGCTTTCTATTCAATTCTAATGTCACAATGAAAATTTGCCAATGAGCTAATTTAATGTAAACAGTGTTGCTTTATTATATCTATATAACGTCCTTATTAATGAGCAAAAATGTTAAAATATACAAATTTATACTATATAATTTTCTTTCACATGATTGAATAACAGTAATGTCATTAATAATTATAAAACGGAGAATTATGTGAATGTTATCAAAATAAAATTGGCATTTACTAAATAAAAGTTTTTCCTTTTCTTTTTGATTTAAAATAAAAATTTTCACCTGCATAGAAAAAAGTTCTATGCCTGATACTAAAATTTAATGTTTCTGGTTAATAGTATGAAATAGCAATATACGAAAACCAAATAGCAAGTGCATATAGCAAGTACTTTCAGTTTTTAATACAAAATGATAATAAGTCAATATTATCAAATAATATTTAAAGAATATGGTTTTATTTTTACTTAATTAAATATTAATGAAATGAACATTAATATTAAATTATCTCATGTTTCCTACAGCATTATTTCATTGACAGAAATTCTATTTTGAAAACCAGTCTGAGACCTAGGGGTTCAGAAATTATTGAAAACAAAAATTATTTTGGAACCCATGTTTACAAAAACATTGAAATTTCAAAAATAAAATGTTGAAAATGTAAGGAATTTTAAAATCTATACTTTTTTGTCAGCGTGTAGTGTGAGGACTGGGGAGTTTTAAGACATTCAAGAAAAACTAAATAGGAACCATCGCTGTGATTTCATCATTGCCGATGTTCGCAGAGAGCTTTATCAAATTCAGAAGAAAAATTCAGAGCAAGAATGATAGGCATTTAGTTGATGAAAAATTACCAAAAAACAGCGTTTATTCAGTAAAAATCTCAAAAATAAACGTCGAAAAGACATTGTGTCTGACCCTATGAATGTGAAGATTAGGAACAAGGTAATCGAGAAGAAGCTTTCTCGTGTGTAAAGTGTTCATGCCTTCGAGAAAAATAAAAGCAGCAAATAAGTATTCATTAATGAACATTGGAGAATTGATGGTCTTTATACAAACAACAAGTCAGATTTCCCGAATGTAACTAAAAAGTATTAGTTCTCCATCATGTATTAACCAAATTGTCTGTGTTCCCTGCAGAAAATCCGGAGGAACGTGCTGCAAGAAAACAAGGTACTTTTTTTGCTGAGGTGTTCGAGCAGAAGATTCGGTCCACATAGAAGACTCTGCCCAGATGTTAATATCAAACTTGAATTGTATGTTTGACGAGATAGTGAGGTGGGGGTTTACGAATGACCAAATATTTTTTATTGTGTGCGTTAAAGACACTTTATCTCATAAAAACCAGCTGCAACTGAAAATGAAACTCTAGTAAAAAAGTCTGCGTCTGTGTGCATCTACACGAGTTGCGATTTTCATTAAAAAAACGACATGCTACGCTATGTTTTCTGTAAATTTTTCATCTACTTAAGACTTATCATCCTTACTCTGAATTTGTATTTCAATTTTCCCAATGCTCTCTACGAACATAGGTACTGATGTATCAGCGCTATTTTCTCGTTCCCATTTTAGTTTTTCTTGATTTTTTTTAAATTAATCTTCTGACACTGTACACTTATATCAAATTATAGAATAAAAAATTCCTTACAAATTTAAGGTTTCATTTTTCTTCAAGTTTTTATGCTTTTGTAAACCTGAGTTCTAAATTACCTTTTCGTTTTCAGTAATTTACAATACCCTAGATAATCAAATTTGCATGTTAAAAGCGAGAAAAGGTTTTTAGGTATGTGCCTTCACTTTAAAAATATTCGCAGTTTAAAAATCATTTATCATTTTTTTATTAATTTTTTCTAGTTTCCAACAATTTGACTTCCTACATTTTTGTGATTTTCACGAATTAAATGTCTTTTGTGACCCCATGTTGTATGGTGATTCTTTACCCTCTTGACCCCTCTTAATTTGTCTATAGAATTCCGTAATACCCTGCGTATTAAAAGATACTTTGCTCATAATAAAAATATGAGAACTGCTATAGCATGAGATATTTGTAAAATATAACAAGTGAGAAAACCTTCGTAGTAAAGAATTTTCTATATAATTATGAATATTAAAACTGTTGAGAAATTAAGAAACTGTTTGATTGAAAACTGTTAAGAAAAGCAGAAACGAAAAATAACATAAGAAACAAGGATTTTAATATGTTCATAAATGTGCAACTATTTTTTTGCAGGTTAGCACGTTAACAGATCGTGGAGTATTTTTTAAGAAATATGCAACATTTTAGCATATCAGATAAGAACAATCTAATGTTGCATGGAATAACTTTTTTAATAATGATGTTGAAAAGAGATAAGTGCAATAAGTTTATCTAGCATCAAAATTGAGAGAAGCAAGATCTTTGATATAATATTTCTAGATTAAATATAATATCAAAGATAAATACTTTGATATTATAGAAATTAATGATAACAAGAAACTACGAAAAAATTATAAGCATAAAATTAATGGTAAAATTTTGAAATAAAAATTGGATATGTTGGAATACATTAAAAATATCAAAATACAATGTTTTCCAGAAGAGATGACGATCCAACAGAATATTATACAGTAAGATAAATATATTTAAAATGCAAAATTATGTAAAATTTTATCTAACTGATGTTATATGAGATATACAATGCATTTGAAAGAAGCAAAAGCAGCTATACTTATATCTTTTATAAACAAAATTATAAACAGTGCCATTAAACAGAAAGCGGCTTCATGATATATAAAGATAGAAATTAATCAGTCACCATATATATAATGTATGAATAATAATTTTTTTTATTTTCACTTATTTTTAAACGCATCTTATGTATTTAAATGCAAAAATTTAAAAAAAAGGTTTCATAATTTATCGTGTTATATTTTTTACAAATCAATTTAATTACTAACAGAGTTTTAATAGTAGCTTATTGAGCACATTACTTGGAAAAAGGAAATAAGTTAATACAAGTGTAAACATTTTTTGTCAATTACAATTTGTTTTCCGAGGTGTCGCATTATTTAAGCAATGTGGTGGTTGTTATTTATTAATCAGTAGTAAACAAAATATTAAATTAAAGGGAAATTTGGTATTTTTGTTTAAACTTAGCAAAAGCTTCTGAGAGATGAATGATTAAAAATGAACTTGCTAAGAAACGACTACAATGAAAAAGTACTAATAATCTTATTGTATTTAACTCACTTTTCCTATCAAAAAATTTATTCAAATCAAAAATTATCAACACTGTTATACAATATATAAATCCTGCTAATTCTTGTAAATGTTATTTAGCATGAGAAAATTACACAGAATATACGAAATTTGATTCAGAATCTTATTTAAATTTCTTAGTAAATCCTGCAGTAATATCGGATTAAGTTCCTATGGATTCTTTTTTTTTGTTCTTGTGTGAACTGCAGGAAGTTATAAGTGTTTAATACCTATTACCTCCAGTGTATCTATCGTTTTGTTTCTTTATTTTCTGTTTGAACTGCTAAACAGAAGAATACGAATATTTTTGAAGAAACAAAAGAAAGTGTGTTAAAATCAAAATTGTGGATACATTGAAAATTCGAACGTTTGCCAATTTTATTACTTAAAACTGAATTGCAAAAACTTCAGCTCGCATTTCTAAATAACTTCTTTTTTTCTGGCTCTCTGGGAGCTTTAATATATATTTAATATATGAATTTGAAAGCGAAATAGTGAATGGTGACAGAAGAACAAAAGTAAACTTTAATTAACATCAATTATATCAGAAACAAATATGATTTAAAGCCTATCATTTGTTAATTTAACTTTTAGACCCACCATTTGTGGCAACACTACTGAATAGCTTTCCGTTTTATTTAAGCTTTCGGAGTAACAGAAATGCTTTCGTCTGTTCGGTAGCAACTTTCTGAATACCTAGGTAATATGCATGTTAAACTTATTTATTTTTTGAAATTGTAATGGGTTGTCAATATCAGATGAAGAAAAACCTCAAAGAAGGGCTAAGGGACAATATGCCTACTTGAAAAGTAAAGCTGATAGTGAGGACACAAAATAGTTGGATGCAAAATATGAAAAATTTGAATCACTACTTAAATATTGAAAGGAAAAAATTCTTCCTGGAGACCCCTCTAACCTGAATACGTACGTGAAACAAAATGCTAACATACTTTTATTCGAATAAATTTCTTTGACTATTTTCTTTTTCAGCTGTATTCGAAAACCTAGAAGGATAATAAATAAGCATCTCAAATCTCGGAAGAAAAATAAATTAAAGGGATTCAAGCTTATAAACCAAAACATTGTAGCTCATTAAGGTTTTAAGTTTAATTCGTTTCCTGATTTTATTTCTTTTCTTTATTGCAAAGCAGATATAAGATGGAAGAAAAATTAACACCAAACAAACAAATTTAACACCAAATTGAAAAAAAAAGAAAACATTTCCTTCAATCGCAAATAACCACCGCATGCTCGTATAATAATGCTAAAAATTGTATCAAACTTCATTACTACTTATATGGGTTTCATTGTATGTTTAACATTATGCTTCCCAATGCTGATGATACTTTGAATATGATAACATTATTTTTATAAAAATTCTATGATTCAGTTTTAGATTCGTTTTCTTGAATTGCTAAAAATTGCTTCGAGCATCATCATTGCTCATATGCGTTTCATTGTATGTTTAACATTATGATTCCTGATGCTAATGTATGTTTTACGTAATTTATTGACAATCTGAGCAGAGGTTAGTGGTTAAATTGTAATCATTTCTATTATAAAGAACCTATTTTTTGTGTAACGGCTTCCGCATATCAGATATAATATTTATTACCAAGATATATATTTTTCATGCGCAGCAAACACTGCTAAAATTAATACATTGAATGTAATAACATTTTTTTTTAAATTTTTTTTCAATGATTCGGTTTTATGTTTTTTTTTTCAGATGTCGATTCGATTGATGTAGGCTGCCCTCCTGACCTAGGTTTCTACGTATGCCACTCATGATCTGGTGTCATGAAAGAAAATGGTTCTTTCACAACGAAAACTTTTAAATTACTTATTTCTTAATACAATCTGAATAGTAGTGTAGCTTCACTAAAATAAACGACCCTTTAAAGAGTTAATTATCCCCAAACACTGAAATTTTGCTCTTAAGAAATTATCTGCCAATATCTTATGATAGTTCAAGTTGGCGAAAGAAATGTCCCATAGTGCATTTCATGTACTTGTAGTAAATCCCATTTATTGTTTTTAAACCATGAGCTGAGTCTGATCTAGTGAGACGTAACCGGAAATGGCACTTATATATTTAATTTTAATCGTAGCTTGAATTGCAAATGATATTCTTCTTCCCCTATAAGAACTGGAACGAAACGGTAACCATTCCAGTTCCTAGCCGGAGTCGCACGTGGTTAGTCTCAGCTCGTGGCTTGTAATGTTATGTTCCTTTTATGTCCGTAATAAATTTTATTTTTCTAAACACTATGCACAGTGATTGGAGTGAGGAAACCTTCTGATTTGCATAAACACAACGCAACCACTCTAATTCCTACATGTATGTATGTCCATATCTAACTGTTTCAGTAGTATTGTGAAAATAGAAATAATGCTGAGTAGAGATTCGGTAAGGGAAGGGACTTGTGATAGAAATTCCATTTTAGCTGGTATTTATTTTGCTTGAAAATATGTGCGCATTACACGACACTAGATTTTGAACTTATGCGAAAAAAGTTCATGAATTTTGAGTTTTGAAATTGTTATTATTTTTGTAATTTCGAATTTGACTACTTCTCGGAAAAATGAATAAAAACTTATAGTACAGTTTATTTCTTATAATAAACTAAGGAAATAAAATAATACGTTACTTAAATAATATACTTGCATAATATTAAAATTTTACCAAGATTTGCAGGCTGTAAGCTTCTAACTGATAAAGACGTTTTAATGATGAAGAAAATCCGGTATTTATACTGACAATAATGCTGAAGTCACTAATTGATTTTAAATTCTTTGATGAATTATCTCAGTAGTACGAATCACATTCAGTGGAAAATTGAAGAAGATTACCTAAATATGTGACTATCGGTATATGAATCCCTTAAGTTCTCTAAACATACCAAACTAATAGAACTGAGAATGGGAATAATACTTGGGAAAGGGAGCAAGTAAAAGATAAGATGGAAAATTTTCTCTATTTACATGGTTCTAAGGCGATGGAACACAAATCATCGAGAGTATTGTTAGCGATTCTATCATCAACAAACAAATAACAGGCAACTTATTAAAACTAATTCCAAGCTTTGTATCATTAATGGAAGAAAAGAAAGAAAGAAACTAAAGAGGAAGAGAAGGATAATGTTAACAGAGATCAATCCACGTGTGTGAAAAAGGATTGTGATTTCTGTCACATTTAAAGAAAATGCTCTCACCAATAGCGTGTTTTTACGAACAAAAAATGTTTTATTACCATGGAAGTTAATTTAGAGGTTTAGATGGTGTCTTCAAATTATGCTTTCAAAATCAGTTCAGCATTTATTTAAGAGTATATCATTGAACGCCTGCATTTAAGAAAGTATACTTCAAGTAAGGGAGAAAGCTGAATTTTGTCTTTACTGAAAAATGGTATTTCATTTAATCATTTGATGGTTTCTTGTATTGTCACATTACTGTTTTGTTATACATACAAAGAATAACGCGTCTTAAATTTACCAGGCTATCCACTTTTACTGTGGTCAAAAGGTAATTTAGAAATTGTGATTACATTAGAGATAAATATATATTTACAAATGGAAAAAATGCTTTAATTGCCTAGATTAATTTTATTTTACTTTCTTTTTCATCAATATATATATTTCTCAAAAAGTTATGAAATCAATTCGTTAATGCACTTCTTGGATTCTTTTGATATATTAAGAAAAATATTCTTATATTGTTATATTTTAACCGAAAAACTCTATTGTTTTATGATTAAAATTTATAGAATCGCTTGAAATTTAAATCATGAGCCTTTCTGTTCGATTGTATAAATTATATATTAAATTGCAGGTGTAGTGTCTGGAAAACCAAGCTTCGCTAGACAGAGGTTTTTGTAATTGTGAGTTTTGAAGAAAATATTTAGATACTAATCATATACTGATTACATATGTTTGCTTTGATTATCAACCTATGAAATAGCCATTTAATTTTTAAAAAAGCAAAAGTGTTTTTAATTTAACATGCTATTTCAAGTGCATAACACAATATTTGCATAGATGCTATTAGATAAGATAACGTATTCATATTTGGCTAATGTCATACAGCGCTAACTTCAAAATTTATGTAGTACGGCATTATTACCGTAAGACAGTGTTTCTCAACCCTTTAGTGTTCACGGCCCAATTTTCAATCATAATTTTCATCGCGCCCCCCCCCCTTCCTCACCGAATACAATAAAATGAATACAATAATAATGTATTTTGAGTATTTTGGCGCTAAATTTACACTATAACCTTAATTTCAAACTTTACAAATTACCAAGAATACGGAAGTTTATTGACATTTTGCAACACCGATCCTCAGCATTGAAAAAACAA
>JAPMOQ010015578.1:19933-57854 GCA_026543055.1 Argiope trifasciata | reverse complement strand
CACAAGCAGTTAAAAATTATCTATAGTTAGAGATGCATAATCCACGGTTTTTTCAATAACAAATAATTTTGCTATTGTTATTTTTAAATATCTGTTCCAAATATCTGTTATTTCAATCATATTATTAATTAAAAATTATTAATTAATATTGAATATTAAATTTATTAATTTTAATTAAAACTTAATTAACTAATTTAAGTAATATGTGATTGAATTAATTTATCTATTTCAGCTTACTATTTTAATTCGGTTTTTTCATAACTTTATACTTAATCTGTTTATTGAAGTAAACCATTTTCTAAAAAGGTTGAATTCAAAATATATGTCATTTCTTTAAAATGTTTACTATAGTTCAATATTTCACCAATAGATGGCTCGAGCAGTGACCACAATAAACGCAATCACAACATTACGTCACAAGCAGTTAAAAATTATCTATAGTGCATTGCAAAATGAGTCAAGGTCAATATTGTTACTACGCCCTTTCCTGTGAATCACAGGAAAGGGTGAAATCACCTTTCCGATAAATTTCAGTGATATGCAATTCAACGATCCGATAATTCCAAGAATATCGGGTCCGTTCACTTGTAAGTCCACTCTCAGATTTCTCTTTTTCCCTTTAAGCGTTAAGGGAAGGAGCCCTCAAAGATTACACCCCCCGATGGTTCAAAGACACAAAAGAAAACTGTTTTGTGTTTCTGGGATTTTCTATCCACCTCCTGGAGGGTCAGGATCAGTCGATACTCCTTTTCTTTAGCCGAATTCCAACGATCGAAGAAACTTCAGGGTAGTTACGCGTCCCCCCCCCTGACCCCTCTTGCGGTTTTCAGAGATGTCGTCTCAGTTTTGATAGTGCAATGTCATTTTCAAGGAGTAAAATTTTGCGGTTTTCGTTGACAGTAATCTGAGATTCTTTTTATTCCCTTTCACTTACAGCATATTTTCCTATAGCCGACTTGAGGAGTAAAATATTTTTTTTGATACATTTTTCAGTATTTTAATGAAACTTGAAATTAAATTTATTTGAATTTATGCAGTTTTGATTATTCTATCTCATTTCTGCTTTTTTATTACGAAGAATTATCAGCTTTTGTTATGAGATTTCATGGTATATTAACCTGAAAGTGATTAATTTTATGTTCATAAAATAAAAGGACAATTTTCTTGAAGTGATTATTTCCCACTCGTTGCATCACCAAGAGGTCTTATATTCTTTTCCGTTAAATATATTTTGAAAAAAAAATTACCGTGTAAATATTTCTCATACAAAATAATACTTTTATGGATGTAATCTTAGTAAAAGAATTTTATTTCTTTAATACAATTAGAAAGAATCATTAGATGAATGGATTATCCCAAGAATAACTAATTTCATATTCCTTTTAAAGGCTTTTTTAAATTCTTTGTGAATTATTTTGAAAAAAAAAATATTCGAAAATGCTTGTTTTAAATCTAATTTCTTAGGATGGATGACATAATATAACTATGCATTGTTCTGAAATGAAATTTCTTTTACAATTGAATTTCTCCATTTCCTACATTGTTTAACATTTGCTGTATTGTTTACTTCTTTGAAGAGTCACATATTGGACAAGATATTGCTTTCCTATTCTGCAGATTTCCCTCCCGGTAGGTACACTTATTAATTCCCAGCCACTCGAAAGCAGTGTCAGTGTTGCTTCTCGCGTCGAATTTTCGATTTGTGCGAAAAATAGACCTTTCGTTTGAATTTTCTCTTTTTTTCGAATTAAAGTCTTTCTTTCTTTTATTATTCTTTTTTCGGATTAGAGTTTAGCTTAAAACAACAGATTACTATCATAAGAAAGTTGGGGAGAAAAGAATGGGGGGATGACGTTGTAAGTGAGGAAGATAAGATAACGAAATTTTTTAGAAACCCATTCCACCCCCCTAGGTGATTAACCCCCCACAGCTGGGAAGAAAGGAGAGTTAAAAAAGCCCATTTATTTTTTTAAAGTACTATTTTTTAAAGTAATCTTTTGTGGAATAGAGATAAATTTTAGAAAAGCCATACTCAGATTATTTAACCACCCAGAGATATATATAATTTTTTCTTGATACGGTTCGGGTTGTTAATAAGTGCGGCCCATCTCGGGAATTTAAAAAAAAAAAATATTTAAGCGAATTAAAGCATTGTTATGATATTGGATTCTAAAAATTATTCCCCGAAATTAGGGGTAAATATTTAATTCTTGAAACAAATAAACAAACAAAAGATGTGTATGTATTTGTATAATTTTTATATGGGGTGATATTATGTTTTGCTCTACTATTAAAAACTTCTATCAGTTGTCTTATGTGTCTGTGTGTGCATTTTTAAGAATAAATAGAGCTGATTTAATTTCATAGTACCGAAAAAATTGCATTATTAGAATATTTTATAACCGTTAATGAATAAAAATCTTAATTATTTGCTCTGCGTTTTTATTAATTTTTACTAACCACATTTTTTTTTTTTATAATATTTACTAAAATGCTGCGAATAGTATGTTTGCTTCTTCATTAAAATAAGACCTTATTAAATATTTACATTTTTTTACATTAATAACCTTATTCTACAGCTTTATTCTACAAGTTTATTGTAGAAGCGCTTAGGAGTTTAGCTTTTTTCACAATTTTTCCATAGGTTAAATTCCCAGTTTTAATGTGTAGACATTTGCTTTAAGTAATCTTTCTAGTGTGATTTAAAGCATTTGAAAACATTTGAGGCAACATTCAATCGGAACTTCTAGAATATATGCAATGGCATCATATTACAAGCAACAAATACTATTATTAATAAGTATCTATCTATCATTTAAATAAATTTTTAAGACTGCTTTATTAACTCTCTTTTTTGCATAAAATCGTATAGTCTCCATAAATCTTGCATTTTAGCTTGAATAATTTTTTTTACACTAAGTCATCTAAGTTATATTTTAAATTTAAATCTACAATAATCATAATCAAGATTTGTGAATCGAATATATCTGCAGCAGTTTTTAAGATATTCTTAAAAGATTATCAATTTAAGATGTGGTTAACAATAAAATAAGATTATTCTGGTAACATTTTTTTTTTTTATTTCAAACAAAAACTTGAAAAGGCGAAAACAAAATAAAACTGCAAATATCAAAAAAATTGGTGAGTTAAAAACATGTTGGTCTTCACGTGTGTTTAGTAATTGCCTATTTAAGCGTAAGATACTGATCCTACTTTTCAGATAGTGTTTTTTCCCGGAAGTCGAGTCATAAAAGGTGGTAAGGGGCCCAGTAACTCAGAAGAAGGGCGAATAAAGGACGGACCTCCCAAGTTCAAATCATCTGCTGATTTTCCGTAAACCTTTTATCCACACGCCGCTTTCAATCAGCAAGCATTTTGAAACGTTGCTTTGTTTCATATTTAACACACTTAAAAAAAGGGAGGGGGAGGGAAAAGTGGCCGGACGAAATTTTACTTTAAATAATACTTTTCTACTGCTTTCACATTTTAAATCTTAATTCTTATAGAAAAATTGACTTTTTAATTCTATATGAAAAATTGATTTAAAAAAGTTATTCATTTAAGAAGGCATCATTTCTAACACTTCATAGTATTCCATAAACAAAAAATAATTCCAAATGTCTTACGAATCTAACTTATAACAGAATTTCGCAGTCATTGTTTTGTTTTTAATCTCCCAAATTTTTTATTAATTATTATGCAAAATCCCAATACTTTTTTTCCGTGCATTGTTGTGTAAAAGAAATTTCATTTTTTTTTTCTTTTTAAATTTTTTTTTGAATAAACAGTACTAAGTAATAGAAATAATAAGTTTGAAAATTCACATCTCTATTTAAACTTATAAGCGAAACCGAAAATGACAGAACAAGGAAATTTTATGGCAATAACAGCGTCTTTACATATATCATTGGTCTGAAACAATTTCAGGTTTCCAGCAGATATTCTCTGTAGGATTTCAAGACCAATTACTTTCTTTGGGCAGCAATCGGTTATCAATCATTGATATGCAGTTTCGTCAACTAATTGTATCAGAATTCAGGAGGATTGATCTCGTTGAAAACGTTCAGACGATCAATGAGACATTTTCCAGTAAAAAAAATTAATAAATAATTCGATATTTTGTGCTTTTTACGACAGTCATCAGGAATGATTTAATTAATTTTGTGCTTAAAATATAAAAAAAGATTTTTAGCTTTTTGTAGTAAAAAAATGAAAAAAAAAAACTTTTTTTCTATTTATTATATTTTGCTTTAATCTATTTTTTTTTTTTCAAATTTTTTTATTAATCATTTATTGACACTGACTAAACCGGATAGTTGAAGGGCAAGTATATCTTAAATGATACTCTTTTTTTTGTTGTTAAGTTAAATTAAATTAAACTATTGTCCGATTTATTATTTAAAAAATTCTGTAAAAGAGATCCTTTTTTTATTAAAAATTATGTAGATGCCATGAGATTCATGGAGATTTCTTTTAATTAGATTACCATCTTCGATCTGGAAGGTTTCATTCTACATGTGAAACTTCTGAAAAGCTAGGAGTGCGAAGGAAACCTGTGTCAAAAACGCATCGGTTTTTCAAACGAGAAGCACAGCAAACGAGTTTTTGTGTTCCCTCAAATTTACAAGAGGTCAAGAGTCCCTAAGGGTAGGACAGGCTCATTCAAGTCAAATGTTATCGCTTTCGTTTATTGTGCTCTACTTCAAAGTCTAAGGGATTCTAAGAATAGTGAATGAAAAGACTGTTCTGTTTAGTCAAACCCCGACAGTTGATAACATCATTTTGCGAATCGTTGCACGGAGAATTGTTTTCTTAACTTTTGCTGGGTATTTTTAGCAAAAATTAGTCAGAAAATTGGTTGGACAGGTAAAAAAAATGTATTAGAGTCTCATAATTGGCCATTTAGATATTAATTATCCATGCCCTAAAACATCTCGTAGCTGTTTTATCAGAATTCAATATTGTTTATAATCATTATTCTCTATTAAAAAATAATTACATTTTCGTTTTTAAATGAAGTAATGAAATATACAACTCAAAACCTTATGAATTGTACCAATGTAAATGCATATCAAAGATATTTATCCAGAATTTATTTTTGTTGCATACTTTTCTAGTGATTTTAAAATCTTAATACAACTTAAAACAATCGACATTTTATCGCAATTTTTTCTCTCGTTTATTTCCACCACTTTTAAAATATTATGCAAGAGTATTTTATTCCACATAAATTTAGGTAAGTTTATAATGTCTAAAATTTTCTTTTAAAAAGTACGGAGAGCAGGTGATCATTGATGACATATCTATTGGTCAAAATTTTAAATATCAACTAAAAATTTGCAGAATCGGTTATAAGTGAACATGATACCTAAAAACAAAAGCAACTAGATAAGTTAAATATATCCTGTAATTTTATCAAAATATATAATTGTATTAAATTTTTTAATATAATTTGTAAAAGGAGTGATTATCCGTCAGTCTGTCTATTCATGAGAGTTTGATTAATCATTTAAAAAAATGGATAAATGAAATTGCTTTGCTTTGACATCATTATTACAAACATGTATCCAATTTTCGCTCCAATCTAATTGGATAGGAAGATGTGCTTCATGCATACTTGATTCTATTTAACAGTATAAAGAAATACGGATTCGCTGCACTGCATAAACATAACCATAAGAGAAAGTAGAGAGGTAAACACTATCATTGATCTTTACCTTAATTGCAAAGATAAATGGTAGTATTAGACTGTTAGATTGCTTTTAATTATTATAATAAAGTACTGATAAAAATTGCTTTCCAGTTTGGAACCTGCAAATTTTAAGGTTGTTACTGCCCCTGTTACTACTTATATGTGCAGTTGTAGTTTCGTTTCATAAGTAACACCCCTATCAGTAATAAAATATGAGTGAAGTAATATATAATTCTTTATTTGATACGAGTAAACAACAGATTGTTATTTCAAGGCATAATTATGAATGCTATACTTTTGAATATTCAAAAGTAAATTATTGCCCACGCATCTTTGAAGCATTTATCTGGATTATTTTGCATTAGAATGTACATAGAGACATGGAATTATAACTCCTGCTGCACTTTACACAAGATAAATCTATCTTACGTATTCACACAGTTTTATCCTTTAATGAATATTCTCATTTGCAAATCAACAAAAAAATGCTTCAAAATATTGTAAAATAAATACAGAATCTTTGAAATTCCTTTTTTTAGAAAAAAAGATTTTATAAATCTGTTGCTTTATCTAAGAAATATATGTTCTTTGATAAACTTTTAAAAAAAAGAGTTTACGGTGTTAAAGACTTTTGCGATGTTACCAGTCTCTTAACGTTCCTAACAAAATTAATCAAAAATTCAATTCAATTTATTGATAAAATTGATGTTATGTAAACAAAAGTATTGATATATACGTGACGCCAGCATTTAGATTTTTTGTTATAAATTTTATATATATATACATATATACACACACACACACACACACACACACATTTGGATAAGTTTCTGTATTGTCAAAGATGTTTCAAAAAATTCACGAGGAAAAATTTATCATTAGCAATTTATTAAAAATATCCCATTTAGTTTTAAAACAGCTTTAAAAAACACGAGCTATCATTCCGAGCAACGGTATTCTCATGCTAATTAAGCACAGAAAATTTAATTATACGAATATCAAATGATTACAATCATGAAAATATAGTAATTATGGTGTTTATATCGATTTAATGATATCAAATATGAAATTTCGATATCATTAAATCGATAAAAGTGTTAAATACCAGTAAATTTTTTTTAAAAATCTTCCTGCGGAGACTTGAGTGCGAAAGAAATCTTGTTTTCGTACAATAAGATCAGCCGCGCAACTGCTTCCAACAATAGTCATTATCTTGCGATAAGACCTGAACAGCTCAGAACTACGACTGTTTGTGAAAGGAGAAACGTGTCTACATGTGAACAATAAGCTCCGTTGCCCGCCCCACCAGAACTATTAGTGGGAGGTCTGTTCCAAGAAATGCATCATTGTGTAAGGGACTTTCCCTATCCCTATGAATAACTGAATTCTGTTTGAGAGCTTCTATTGGATAGATCGTATCTATTGTAACTTTCTATTGTGATTGCAAGAGCTGTAGTTGAAATATCAACAATACAATACGATCATGGTAAGGGTGCGATTTGAATCACACCCTTACCAGGGTGTGATTTGAATCACACCTCTCAATGAAAAGTATTGATCACTGGTATCTGTGACTTTATAATATTGGTGACGTAATAACCGTTCTGAAAATATTCATCATCCCTATCTATAGTGCGTTGCAAAATGAGAATATTGGAAAGTCAAGGTCAATAACACGTTATTACGCTCTTCCCTGTGAATCACAGGAAAGGGTGAAATTACCGTTCCGATAAATTTCAGTGATATGCAATTCAACGATCCGATAATTCCTAGAATAACGGGTCCGTTCACTTGTAAGCCCACTCTCAGATTTCTCTTTTTCCCTTTAAGCGTTAAGGGAAGCAACCCTCAAAGATTACTCCCCCCGATTGTTCAAAGACACAAAAGAAGACTGTTTTGTATTTCTGGGATTTTCTATCCACCGCCTGGAGGGTCAGAATCGGTCGATACTCCTTTTCTTTAGCCGAATTCCAAAGATCGAAGAATCTTCAGGGGGGTTACGTGTCCACCCCCCTTGACCCGCTTGCTGTTTTCAGAGATGTCGTCTCAGGCCGTCTCAGTTTTGATAGCGCAATGTCATTTTCAAGGAGTTATACATTTGCGGTTTTAGTTGACAGTAATCTACGATTCTTTTATTCCCTCTCCACTTACAGCATATTTTCCTTTGGCCGACTTATTTTTTTCGATACATTTTTCGGTATTTTAATAAAACTTGAAATTCATTTTACTTGAATGTATACAGTTTTGATAATTCTATCTCATTTCTGCTTTTTTATTACGAAGAATTATCCGCTTTTGTTATGAGATTTCATGGTATATTAACCTGAAAATGATTAATTTTATGTTCATAAAGTAAAAGGACAATTTTCTTGAAGTGATTATTTCCCACTCGTTGCATCACCAAGAGGTCTTATATTCTTTTTCGTTAAATATATTTTGGAAAAAAAAATTACCGTGTAAATATTTCTCATACAAAATAATACTTTTATGGATGTAATCTTAGTAAAAGAATTTTATTTCTTTAATACAATTAGAAAGAATCATTAGATGAATGGATTTTTCCAAGCATAACTAATTTTATATTCCTTTTAAAGGCTTTTTTAAATTCTTTGTAAACTATTTTGAAAAAAAAAATTCTAAAATGGTTGTTTTAAATTTAATTTCTTAGGATGGATGACATAATATAATTATGCATTGTTCTGAAATGAAATTTCTTTTGCAATTGAATTTCTCCATTTCCTACATTATTTAACATTTGCTGCATTGTTTACTTCTTTGAAGCGTCACATATTGAACAAGATATTGCTTTCCTCTTCTGCAGATTTCCCTCCCGGTAGGAACACTTATTAATTCCCAGCCACTCGAAAGCAGTGTCAGTGTTGCTTCTCGCGTCGAATTTGTGAGAAAAATAGATCTTTCGTTTGGTTTTTCTCTTTTTTTTTCGAATTAGAGATTCTTTCTTTCTTTTATTATTCTTTTTTCGGACTAGGGTTTAGCTTAAAACAACATATTACTATCATAAGAAAGTTGTGGAGAAAAGAACGGGGGGGGGGGAGACGTTGTAAGTGAGGAAGATAAGATAACGAAATTGTTTAGAAACCCATTCTTCCCTAGGTGATTAACCCCCAACAGCTGGGAAGGAAGGAGAGTGAAAAAAGTCCATTTCTTTTTTTAAAGTACTTTTTTTAAGTAATCTTTTGAGGAATAAAGATAAATTTTAGAAAAGCCATAGTCAGATTATTTAGCCGCCCAGAGGTATATATAATTTTTGCTTGATACGGTTCGGGTTGTTAATAATTGTGCCCAATCTCGGGAATTTTTTTAAAAATATTCAAACGAATTAAAGCATTGTTATGACATTGGATTCTAAAGATTATTCCTCGAAATTAGGGGTAAAGATTTAAATCTTGAAACAAATAAACAAACAAAAGATGTGTATATATTTGTATAATTTTGTATATGGTTTGATATTATGTTTTGCACTACTATTAAAAATTTCTATCAGTTGTTTTGTGTGTCTGTGTGTGCATTTTTAAGAGTAAATAGAGCTGATTTAATTTCATAGTACCGAAAAAATAGCATTGTTAGAATATTTTATAACCGTTAATGAATTAAAATATTAATTATTTGCTCTGCATTTTAATTAATTTTTACTAACCACATTGTTTTATAATAGTTACTAAAATGCTAAAAATGCTACGAATAGTATGTTTGCTTCTTCATTGAAATAAGAATTTTACCTTATTAAATGTTTCAATTATTTTTCATTAATAACCTTATTCTACAACTTTATTCTACAAATTTACTGTAGAAGCACGTAGGAGTTTAGCTTTTTCACAATTTTTCTATAGGTTGAATTCCCAGTTTTAATGTGTAGACATTTGCTTTAAGTAATCTTTCTAGTGTGATTTAAAGCATTTGAAAATATTTGAGGCAACATTCAATCGGAAATTCTAGAATATATGCAATGGCAGCATATTACAAGCAACAAATACTATTATTATGAAGCAACAAATACTATTATTATGAAGCAACAAATACTATTATTATGAAGCAACAAATATATCAAGCAACAAATACTATTATTAATAAGTATTCATCCGACTGTCATTTAAATACATTTTTTAAGACTGCTTTATTAACTCTTTTTTTTTTCATAAAATCGTATAGTCTCCATAAATCTCGCATTTTAGCTTCATTAATTTTTTTTACACTAAGTCATCTAAGTTATATTTTAAGAACATTTTAAATTTAAATCTACAATAATCACAATCAAGATTTGTGAATCAAATATATCCACCAGCAGTTTTTAAGACATTCTTAAAAAAGTATCAATTTCAAGTTTTGTGAGCAATAAAATAAAATTATTCTGATTACATTTTTTTTATTTAAAACTAAAGCTCTAAGAGATGCAAAAAGTCGAAAATAAAATAAGATTGCATGTACCAGAAAAAGTGGTGTTGGAAAAACATATTCAATTCTCCACATGTGTTTAGTAAGTGTCTATTTAAACGAAAGATATTGATATCCCTTTTCAGATAGTGTTTTTTCCCAGAAGTCAAGTCAAAAAGGTGATGAAGGGCAAAAGAACCCAGGGAAAGGGGGAATGAAGTACGGACCTTCCAAATTCAAAACATCTGCTGATTTTCTGTAAATCTTTTAGCCACACGCCGACTTCAATTAGCAAGCATTTTGAAACGTTTTCACATTTAACACACTTCAAAAAAAAAAAGAAAGAGTAAACTGTTAGGATGAATTTTTATTTGAAATAATACTTTTCTAATGCTTTCACATTTTAAATCTTAATTCTTGTAGAGAAATTGACGTTTTAGGGGAAATTGATTTAAAAAAGTATTTCTTTCTATGTCATTTAAGAAGTCATTAATTCACCAAAAATGAAATTTATTTCATTTAAAAAGAAATTTAAGTTTTTCTTCAAACAATTTTATGTGCAGACAATAATTTAGAACGGAAATGCTTGTACATATAAGGAAGCTAAGAATTACACACAATACATACGTGCGTGAACAAAATGGTTGTCATATTTAAATTAGTATTTTTGTGAATCTATTTTATCATAAAAGAATTTCAAAGCCACTGTTCTGTTTTTAATCTTTCAAAAATTTTATTAATTAATATGCAAATTTACAATGAAACTTTTTTTGGAACTCAGAAGGTTTGAAGTTGAAAAACATTCAGCCAATGAGATTAAACATTTACCAGTAAGAAAATAATTAATTCGATATTTTGTCCTTTTTATGACATCTATCAAGAAAGAATTAATATATTTTGTGTTTAAGATATAAAAAAGATTTTTAGCTTTTTGTAATTAAAAAAATGAAAAAAAAAAAAAAATATTTTTTTTCTATTAATTTTTTATTAATCATTTATTGACGCTGATTAAATCGGATATTTGAAAGGTAGGAATCTTTTTGATGATACTCTTTTTTTGTCAAGTTAAATTAAGTTACATTATTGACTGATTTATTTTTTTAAAAATTCTACGGAAGACAAATATTTTTTTAAAAATAAGTAGTTTAATATAAAATGTTTTATGGGAATTTATTATGTACTGAGATTTAGGGATTACTTTCAATTTTATTACCTTGTTAAAGGTTAAAATACACAAATATAAAAGGTGGCTTTCACAAATTGAGGTGTTTAAAACCTTTATAATTATATTTATATTAGTGAAATAATGTATTAATTTTACTGTTATTTTTTTCATTTCCTAAAAGTATATAATATTGCAAGACACAAACACCGTATTTATTGTACATGATATCGATTTTTTAACGTTTTATACGAAACATGGCTAAAAAATTTACAATAAACATTTTTAAAAAAATGCAGAATTTATTTTAATATTTAAGAATGTTAATTTGAATGTATTTTAGTTTTCATAATAATTGTTTTATAATTAAATTAGTTTTATGGTTTTTTAATACAGTCTGCGTAGAAAAAATAAAATACAGTTTGAATAAAAATAATATGTAGATAATACAATACACATAACTGACAATCGAAAAGCTGGTTGTAACTCTTTTGCAGCAATTTATATTCCTTTATTTTCAGAATTTTTTATTCTATTTTTAAAAACTTTGGTTTAAATTGATTGAGACTCACTAAACATTACTGGTATTTTCTTAATTTTTTTGTTGCAAATTTATATTATTTTATTTTCAATTACAATGATTTACGTTCTTTTTTAAATGCTTCTAGACCACTTTATAGAAGGAGGGAAAAAGCAAAAGAAATTTAATGTTAAATTGGTAATTTATCTAACTTTAATAAATTAAAAATATCACAAAGAAAATCAATTTATTGCAAAAGTAAACAAAGAAATATTTTTAATGCGAACATTATAATTTCTTCCTGTTCAATTCCGAAATCCATGAAATTTTAATAAATGGAGCATTTTTTTCTTTGCTAACTATAATCTTGATGTTATGTAAACAAAAGTATTGATATATACGTGATGCCAACATTTAGAATGTCTGTCATACATTAAAAAATATTTACATTTGAATGAATTTCTGTACATCACCAAAGATGTTTTTAAAAATCCATGAAGCCAATCATTTATCATTGGTAATTGATTTCAAATATCCCTTTAAATTTAAAAAGAGCTTGAAAATAAGCCATAAATCTGTTTTTAAAAAATTCTACAATCATTCAGAGCAATGCAATTCTCATGCTAATTAGGCACAGAAAATTCAATTATGCGAAAATTAAATCGTTTCAATCGTGGAAAAATAATAAACATGGTGTTTATATTCATTTAAGAATATCAGAAATGAAATTTATTCTGAGTGTTAAATACCTGTAGAAACTTGTTTTTTTAAAAATATATATTTATGAGGAGACTTGAGTGCGAAAGAAATCTTGTTTTCGTACAATAAGACAAGCCGCGCATTTGCATCCAGCAATAGTCATTATCTTGAGATAAGACCGGAACAGCTCGGAACTATGACTTTTTGTGAAATGAGAAACTGCCTGCATGTGATCAATATGCTCCTCTACCCGCCCCGCCAGAACTATTTGTGGGAGGTCTATTCCAAGAACATGCATCATTGTGTAAGGGACTTTCCCTACCCCTATGAATGACTCCGTTTTTGTTTGAGAGCTCCCATTGGACAGATCGTATTTATTGTAACTTTCTATCGTGATCGCAAGAGCTGTAGTTGAAATATCAACAATACGATACGATCATGGTAAGGGTGTGATTTGAATCACACCCTTCCATGAAAAGTATTGATCACTGGTATCTGTGACTTTCTGATATTGGTTACGTAGTAACAGCTCTGAAAATATTCGTCATCCCTACTGTGTGGATCCTGCTGTTCCAAAATGGTGGTGTGCAACTTGCTAATATAGATAGCTAACCCCTCACAGCTGCGATTTGACCACAAGACAGGTGAGAAAGAATAAGGGTCAGGAGTGATTAATATAATTGTTAAAGTTTTATATATAATATAGTTTTTAAAATGCAAAAGTTGTAATATATTGTTAAACGAAATCGTTATAGAAAAAAATGAAAATATAAGAAAAAAATAAAGCTCAATTTTCTATTTTTTAATGACATTTCTACGAGTTAGGAATGTACCAAATAATTATGTTATAAAAAAATAAAGTCAAAATTTTCCTTAATTAGTTTTACAAGCACAATGAATTTTTAGAAAAAATTATGAAGAAAAGTTGATTTTTCTAAAGGCACAATCTTTATTACCGTTATAAATTATATATCTGCCAAGTAAAAACGAGTTTCATTGCATTTCTTCGAAACTGAGAAAAAGAATGAGGAGATTTGAATGCTGTTTTTTTTCCGTAATTTCAAAAACTTATTATTACAATAGCTAATAATTGAAAAGGTGTAAGAAATTATACTTCGATGCAATCTAAATATTATATTGGGAGAATTTGTTAAAAAATATTTTTCTGTTCTATCAATTATGCTATGGTTTAAAAAAGATTCCAAAAGCCTATTTATCTAAAATGCACAAATTTTATTGATAAGAAATTATTTTGTACATTTTCTGACCCATAACCTACAAAAGAGACATTTATATAAAGAGGTAAACGTTCTGAGTTCTATAAAAAGAACTTACATTTATAAATAAACATGTATAATAAAATTGATTTGAATATTTTTTAAATGATTAACTTTTTGATATGATATATCTTTTTTACGTACAATAAATATTCATAGATAGAGACTTAGAAGCCGATTTTTTTTTTCATATTATGAGAGAAAAAAGCAGTTTGTCAAGTATGGTTTTAATTTAATTTTCATAATGGGCATATAATTTTCAAATATCTTAGTGGAAAAGTCAAATCTCATTTAGTGATTATTATTTGGATAAATATTTTTAATTTGAATGTAGTTTTTTTTTCTATTCGGATAGGATAATAATGCTTTGTTATTCTATTTGTTGAAGCTGTAGAGGAAAAAAGAGAAAAAGAAGAGTTTATATTTTCAAAAGTAACTTCAAAGAAAGAGAAAATTCTTGTAACTATTATCTTTTCAAATTGCAGATCACAGAAGAAGCGACAGAAGTTTGACGGGGGTGGAGAACAAGACAAATCCAACTTAGATCAAGCACAAATTCTCTATTTGGCTTCAAAATAGTTCATAACTAATTTTTACATTTAATTAAAGGAAATTAAGAATTATTTAGCTGTTTTTTATTCGGATACTAATCTCTTCTTTCATTAAAAATTTGCAAAGTAGTTTTTAAAATATCCCCACAGATTCTTTTACCACCTTTCTAACGATTGTCAATATTTCAGTTCATTTTTAAATAAGATTTTTGATATTTACTTTCACTAAAATCTGAATTTGTAAAAAAAATATAGTTATTCTTGTTTGTATGATATAAATAGAAACACAGATTGCGCCAGAATTCCATTTCAAGTTCAATTAACAAATGAATATTCTTACCATGCAAGCTTTTGCTTTATCAACATCTGGAATGGGAACAATAAATATACTTCCTATATCAACCTGAGGAGGATTTGCATCGGAAACCTGTTTCATCCGTTTGGCTTGCTTCATAAAATTTTCTTTCGGTTCCCCACTAATAAAAAAAAATGTTGGTCGATTTATTAGCAAGCATATACTTCCCGATTGTGCATGTTCAGTTTGTAGTTCTTCTGTATTCATATCCTCGAAAATTTTCTGAAATCCATCCATTAATCGTCATCCATAGATTTTGTAATATCTGATGGCAAGGTTGAGGTTATCTTACCAATGGGGTCAATTCTTGTGACGTAAAAGTCAAGTGTCTTGTACTTATGCGCATGAGATTTAAACCTTCATCCGCAACGCTTTAGTATATCAGTCTGTTATTAACGTTCTCCGCCAAGTATGAAGCAAAGTTTTTTTTTTTTTTTTTTTTCATTTGAAGTTAAAACTTTGAGTAATTTTCTTTCATCTTATTATATGTTAAAAGATGAAATACTGGTGCGATGTTGGATACTTTAACGTAAAACTGAAGAGTGATTGCAGTGCAACATGTTTTTTTAGTTTGCTTTAAGCAATCCTGAATTGTGTTGTTAGCATTGGATCGATTGGTTAATTTGATTTTAATGGCCCAAGAGCCAAAAGTAGGCTATAATGCGCAAACTACAGCAATTGATGTTTGCATTTGAATAGAAGGTTATAAGTTTTCTTCGAAGTTGGTGATATGCTACGCTTATTTTGAAGAATTCATTCTATATGTGCCCATTTACTAACAATAGGAAACTGAAACCAATGATGTAATAAGTAATTTTATACTACGACAACATATCTGAGAAGCAACTTTTTATTAAAAGCTATCTGATGAATTTATTAGAACGGAATGATATTGTGATGAGATAAAGGTTTCGAAACTGAACAAAAAGAACACAAAATATGATGTATGAGTTTTAGTGATGGCATTAAAATAAAAGATATCACGAGGTTTTACTCTTTTTATTATGAATCTTAAAGTTCTCTTTATCGTTTAGTAATTCTCATTATTCAATTATTTCTGGGTCATCATTTACAATAACAAAAGTGTAATCTATTTATTCTCATTAGTGTTTTTTCTCTGCGAATTATCAATTTTGTTTCCTGTATTTAAATTTAAATTGATTGTTATAATGTCATGCTATATCATTATGGACCTCAGCGATTTATGTTTGAAGAAATAGTGATATTTTCATTAAAAATCTGTTTCCATGTAAGCATTTATTACATATATTTTTTATTTACAATTTCATTGCTACTTGAATTCTTCACCCCCTTTTTCCATCTCTTTAGTATATCAATTTTGAATCATAAAATTCTGAAAATAAATAAAAGTGTTTCTTCTAACTCCTCTGTATATCCTATTGAATTTCTATATGTATACATATTTATCAAGACCTTACTCGTACTTATTAAATTTACTGTCTTGTATGCTTTTGTTCTATTTTATGATGCACATTCAATGTAGCTTTAGCATTTTTAAAAGCATTTCAGAAACAATCTACTTTAAGAGCATATTACTCGACATTATATTTTTATTTGTGATAAAAAACTGTTTAGTATCTTGGATGTTTCTGTTGAATAAAATTGAGTTCATCATTTACTTTCACATTCATGTCATGCTATATTTATGTCTTATTATTTATTTTTTTAGACATTTAGACAACGAAAGTTTCTAAATGTCTAAATAAAAAAATAATTTTTGTGATATTTTTAATACGTGGTTACATTGAAGCATCCATTTGATCATATTTTTTTGAATAATTATCATATGTATTTATCTATATTTTCTTAATGTGTCAATAAAACTTATGAAGATGTTATTATGTTTTTTTAGTCTTAAAGAGTTCTAAAAATTAAAATGAAACAACTGATTCATAAGTGGCAGAGATTAAAAAATGATGTCAATATATATTTTATATTCATTAATTTGTAATAGTAATCACAGTTTATTAACTATATACAAATTTGAGTTTCATGTTTTTTCTTCTGAGCCAATTAAAAACTTCAGAGTCTCAATATTAATAAATATATATATATAACAATAAAATGTAATAATTTTATTTCTAAGCTTTAAATTGTTAACTTATTTAAGAGTAATAATTACTTAAAAAATACTGTATTCATAAAACTCAACATTCAAATTGTTATCAAAATAACTGCAATAGCCCTTTGTCAAAATATATAATATGATAAAAAAAACAAGATACGGAAAAGGGATCAAAGGAAAATCATGTTTACTGTAAGCAAAAAGCTGATTTTATTGAATTATTGATACAGATATTGAAAAAGATCATAAAAACCTTTGCCTTGCATTTGGTTCTTAAGAAAACATAGCATTTTCTATTTATTTAATTTTATCCAGTCACGTACTGCAAGTTACAATTTTTTTTTAATATTTAATTTGTAGTAAAAGTTGATTTATTTTATGATTTGAACTTGTGTCAAAACGATGGAAGCACTTTAATAAAAGCTAATTTTTCCCATTTCTTATTTTTGTTTGTTGAAAAATTTTATTGTTTTTCAGAAATATATTAATAAAATCTATGGTTAAAATATTTTTTAAAAAATTTGATAAACATAGAGTAATATGTTTAGATACTGATACCTTTAGAAAGATAATTTCTTATTTTTAACTTGAAGTAAAAATCATGTTTGTTCGATATATTCGGAAATAATAGCATAAAAACGCCAAAATTTCGTTTAATGTATAATTAATTTAAATTCTAATAAAAAAATCGCTCCGAGGTGCACATTCCAGGAGTCCAAAGTGCCAAATTTGGTAGCTGTAGTCCAATGGTCTGGCCTGTAGTGCCCCAACACGCACACACGTTGAGCTTTATAATAAGTCAAATTATATTTACTTAATTAGAATTTAGATTTGAGACACAATTTTAGTAAAAATTAAACCTTTAAAAAATTTTTTTTATAACACACATCATATGAGATCAGTTTTTTTTTTGCATAAGACTGTAAATGCATTTTTGAATCAGATTCAATAGAAAAAGTTTTACAGCAAATCATACACGTAAACGGTTCCACCTCAGAATGCACAAGCAAATGAGTTTCTAAATGACAGTTGTCAGTAAGTGCTTCAGAACTGAAGTCGCATGCAAATCTTTCTTTTTCCATATGCGTCTGCGTATGTTTATTCAATGTCAAATTGTTTGAAAATTCCTTATGACACTCATCACATGTGTATGATTTCTCTTTCGTAAGCGTTCGTAAACGAGGCTTTAGACTGGAACTATCAGAAAATCCTTTATCACACACCTCACATGCGTACGGTTTCATGTTGTCATGCGTCCTTAAATGTGCCTTTTAATCCGAATTTTCAGAAATTTTTTTAAGACCGACATTACCCGAGGAAGCTTTCTTTTTTGCATGTATCCGAATATGTTTGTTGAGAGAAGAATTGTCAGAAAAAGCTTTATAACAGACATCACATGAGTACGGTTTTTTTTTTGTATGTATACGAATATGTCTATTTAAAGACGAATTGTCAGAAAATGCTTTATAACACACATCACATGAGTACGGTTTTTCTTTCGTATGTGTCCGCATATGTATAATGAAAGACGAATTATCAGAAAATGCTTTATAACACACATCACATGAGTATGGTTTTTCTTTCGTATGTGTCCGCATATGTATAGTTAAAGACGAGTTGAAAGAAAATGCTTTATAACATACACAACATGAGTACGGTTTTTCTTTTGTATGTGTTCGAATATGTCTAATTAAGGACGAGTTCGCTGAAAACGCTTTATAACAGACATCACAAGAGTACGGTTTTTCATTTGTATGTATACGAATATGTCTATTTAAAGACGAATTATCAGAAAATGCTTTATAACACACACGACATGAGTACGGTTTTTCTTTCGTATGTGTCCGCATATGTATAATTAAAGATGAGTTGAAAGAAAATGGTTTATAACACACATCACATGAATACGGTTTCTCTTTCGTATGTGTCCGATGATGTCTAATTAAAGACGAGTTGACTGAAAACGCTTTATAACACACATCACATGAGTACGGTTTTTCTTTCGTATGTATGCGAATATGTTTAATGAGAGACCATTTATTAGAAAAGGTATTATGGCACGTATCACATGAGTACGGTTTTTCTTTTGTATGTATACGAATATGTCTAATTAGAGACCGTTTAGTAGAAAAGGCATCATGGCACGTATCACATGTGTATGGTTTCTCTTTCGTATGAGTCCGTATATGAAGTGCCAGCCGAGACCAAAAAGAAAATATTTTACCGCAAGCATCGCATGAATAAGACTTTTTTGGAGGTATATTTAAGTCCCCGTTCGGAATTCCCTCCTCAGGAACAGCTTGACCGCACAGATCACGAGCATATGGCTTTTCCATCACGAAAGTAATAAGAAAATGAAGAACAATTCGTTTAAAAAAACAAAAAATCTACTTATTAAACAAAAAGCAGTCAATCTCCTTCTGATTCAATTTGCACACAAAATTTTACAGCATTGTACGAATGCGCACGTATATGAAAAGCTTTCATGTTTGTTTCAGTGGAAAAATAAGATTTGAAATTTCGTTGCTAAGAGTATACACCACAACTAAACTTATACAAAAAATGGTGTGTTGCACATACAAACCAAATAATTCACTAATATATGAAGAGAAAAAAAAAATCGAGGGAAAGAAATCTCAAATTTTGAGCACAAGTAGAGAAGAAAAATTTTCATTTTCCCCAATTCCATGTCATGGTTCTGGATTGCAAATAACACGCATCATATTCTGCGGCACAGATTTGTGAATCCTCCTCTTATCGTAGCTCATTCACCAGGAAAGATGCGATGACTGCGCAGCCACTTGTCACGGAATCCCAGCGAAATTGATTCATTCACCAAGTTTCTTCAAAACTTCGGAATCTAAAATAATTTAAGACAACACATTTTCACATTCAGAACAATCACATATAGTTAAACATAATCATAGTTTCAAAAGGATTTAGAGAGTTTAAAAGTAAAGAAATTAATAAATACAGATTGATAATATAATACATATATTCACTATTGCACTAAATGAAAAATGATATAAACCTCAGAAATCACTTTTAATAATTAGAATCGGTTTTACCCTCAGCACCACTTGCTTTATCGGTTTTACATGAATGGGAAATAAATTATAAAATCAATATTTTGTCGAAGTTCTGTTAAAGAGTTCATATTTTCAGTGTCTTATAAAGTACTTCTCTTACAGCTTGTTTAAATTTTTCACTTCATAAATGTGCCGGTCCAAGCGGCAGTGGGAAAAAAAGGGCAGAGTTTTTTCGTTGGCACTAGCAAGTTTAAAAGTTAATCCCGAAAGCGTGCCAAGTACTCGCGCGAAATCAAAACAAATGGGAGATCAGGAGCGTTGAAAGTCCAAGACGTATTACCCGAATTCGCAAAATTTTGAAGAATGTAGAAGCTCTGCCCTTCATCGTTATCAGAAAAGGTTCCATGTACTATGTTTAAAATTAGCAGTTGGGTTGAAAATTTTTTGAAATATCCAAGAGAAATTTCGATTTAATTCTTTCTTAGCTGGTGCTAAATAGAAAAATAAATCAATAGAAATGGAAACGCTTCTAATTTAAAAGTGTTACGAATTTAAAAAGTTTTAAAATATTTGTAGTTAGAAAATATAATGCTCAAAAAGTTTCAAAACACTTTCAATTTTGGAATCTGAAAATCCGGACTGTTTGAATAATGTGTGGAGCTACATTGTCCTGCATAAAAATGGCGTTTTGATTTCAACATCTCGGTTGCAACTCGAGAATCATAAAACTTGACAACATATTGAGATACTTCCATCCATTTAGGGAATATGTAATACATCCTATAGGTGTTGATTCTTCAAAAAATATGGTCTTATCATAAAAATAGCTGTATTATAGCACCACATTGTCACTTAAGCTGCGTTCAATAGATTTTCTTGAACAACATTAGGATTCCATTTTCCCTAAATCCGACAATTTTGTGATCTCATTTGGCCCCTTAAATAAAAATGCGCTTCATTCCGCCACAGAATAATCCAGGCCCAAGAATCAACAACATTTATTCCTGCAATAAATGAATTTCCAATGTTAGCTTTTCTTCCTATATATATATATATATATATATATAAAATCATAAAATTATTAAAACAATCAAAACTCATTTCTTGGTCAACAAAAATTTAAACGAAATGAACTAGGTCGAAATCGAAATTAAAACTCAATTCAGAATAAAACGCTAAAAGTTCACAAAATGAAAGGTAAATGAATAAGACCAATTAATGAAACAAATCAAAAATACTATAATCAAAGAATTATTTAAACGAAACGGAAACAGAACTAACCACGAAAACGAAACCAAAATCGGAATCGAAACTAAAAATCATTACTGATTCAAACAAGTTTAAGAATTAAAAAAGTTTTTAAATCAATCATTGTATTTGGAGAGCACAAATGCAGCTGCAACTAAAATACAAATGAATCTAAATCAATTAACAAAATAAGATAACCGAATCAAAACAATATCCAATAGAAAAAGAATCCGGCCTGAAAACTTCGTCAAGGGCCACTTTCAAGCACGGATTCCAAATAAGGGATTTTTTCTGTGAGGCATCGGTGGACAATGGTCAAAACTGACATTGAAGATATTGACACTCGAAGATATATGAAAATTCACAAATATTCAGAAGATAAAAAAAACTCACAAACCACACATTTTCGTTTTTAATATCCTATGATATCAAATTATATCTTCTGGAAAAGTATAATGAACAGAATGACCAGAGCATTTGTAAAACAATGGTAATGAGCATTTATAAACATTATTTAAATGATTTAGTTGGAATCAAATTAACAGTATAACTGGTCGTCTCAGGCGACTAGTAAATAATAAAACTAAACAAAATATTAAATGGCATTTATAATATTTTGCAACAGCTATGCTAAACAACAGCCTTTAAAACAACACACGATAAGGTAAAATTGTAGTACTTGGAAATAATATGATAAAAGATATGGCAATGAAAAAACGTGAAACCAAAAACTATAAACAAAATTTTTAACTCTTCCAAAACATAGTGTTTAAAGTTGAAGAGTCAAAGAAGTACATTAATATTACGAATGAAAAGTTAATAGAAAGAAGCCAACAGATAGTAGCTAAATACTGACATTAAGAAAATAATATGAGTGAAAGCTGTGATGGAATGGTGGGGAAAAAATCAGAATTTACACAAGATAAAAAAAAGAAAGAAAAAGAATTGTAAAACTAATGCCAAATTTTTTTTAATAAAATGAATAATATCTTCAGGAATTGTTGCATGAAATAGCCGAATTTTCTAATACTCCTTCTTTAAAATTCATATAGCTCCTTTCAATAAAATCATTAAATAATTCTTACATGATTTTCTTTATTTTAAGTGCAATATGAGCAATTTATGCTTATTTCAATAGGTAAAATAGCTTACATCAATTCAAATTTCAAATATGATAGGTGATTACCAAATATCTATTCATTGAGGGAAAAAAAAAATTGATTGAAATAATAATTTTTTTCCATATGTTTTAGATGATATAATTTAAGCTTTAATATATACGAATAAAGTTTTTTTCTTCAAGTGACAGACATTTGCAAAAATATCAATGAAAAAACCAAAGTCATTCGATTTAAAGGAAAGTTTTAAATCTATTTGAACATAAACAAATACATTAAATCTATGCAAAAACTTGCAAATTTATTTGTGTGTTTAATCTATATTAAGAAGCAAAACTGTTTATTATTAGATTTGTCAATTAACTTTAAGAAAAATCAATAATATTTTTAATTATAAATTCTTATATTATTAAAAAACGGTTACTTCATTCAAACAGAGGAACACAGATTATTAAGGGCATTTCAAAATTGATCAATTTGGTGGGAAAATTATTTTTCATGGCCTTAAGCATGTAAAATGTGGATATTAAAAAAATATTTTCTACTGCAAATTCTATTGGCTCAATTTGATACAGTCATCATGATGTATTTCTAGGTGGTAAGAGATCTTCATAAACTCTGTATAGTCAGAGATGGCAAATAAACACCACAAATCCATAAAAGAACACATTAATATATTTATTACAAACAAGTTTATTTTATTATAAGCATTTAAAAATAATGAAAAAGAGATCTATTAGTAAGTGATTTGGAATGAGTTTTTGAGTTATGTTATTATAATATATGTTATAAAATTTGTGAATCATTCATGTTTATAAGATAAATAATGATTGTGAAGTAAAAATTGAAAAATCATAATCCCATTTACTAACAGTTTAATATTCATTAAACAGTAAAATGCATTCTTAAAAAATCTGTTTCATATTAGATTCTTGTTTATATATATATTTCATACTTACTGATATTTTCAAAATAAAAATTGAATTTTTGAAATTTTTAAACGACTTATAAATAAACAAAGCAATAATGAGTCAAAATTGAATTTTCTATAATTCCTCGATTATATTTATTTGACAAATTAAAGCTATTTTAATTAGTCAAAGTCCAAATCCAATGTAAAATGTTTAAAACAATAGTAATTTTTTCAAATATTAGAATAATGCAAGACAAATGTCATGCATTTAAATAAAATCAAGATTATACACACAGGTAAAGGAAAAAACACCATTAAATTACTAATTTCAAATTAAAATACCTTCACCACTTCAAAAAAAAAAAAAAAAAAAAGAAAAAGAAAAAAAAAAAAAGATCACATTTAACAAAGTTAGCCCCAAAATTAAATTTTATTTATGAATTAGGACACATTTATGTGGGTATAAAAAATTAATATTAATCAGATCTATAAATTAAAATGGCATAATACATAAAATAATTTACCTAATACAGTAATAGTATAATGAAACAAAACTAATTTTTTCAAAGAAATTTCATTGGTCCCTTATAAATACTAATCTTAAAAAGAATTTATTAAAATGGATTCATTACTTAAATAAGCATTCAAGTATTAAATACACGCAAATTTTAATCACCAAAGATCAGTCACGAATAAGTTTTTAGCAATAAAATTCGGACTAAGATGACCAAAACCAAAAGTAATACACAAGTGAAATTCTCCAATACACAACAAATGTTTAACTTTAAATATTTTATTACTTGCAATTCCTTAACATTACTATTATTCCTTAACATTACCATTATTACATTTAAAGTACTTATTGATGCAGTGCCATTTCATTTGGTAAAATTTCCTTTTTTCTTTGTGATGGCTTAAAATAAATAAATTTCATTTATTAGAAAGATAATTTAATAATCCAAAACAAGTAGATGCATTATAGAAGTATTATATATTTTTAGCTAGATAATCTTAAGAAGATGTTAAAATAATAATAATCTTAATATTTAATTAGTCATCATATAAATCGTTTGTAACCAATGTTCCTCAAAGTTTAATACTTAATTGTCTTAATATATTCATTTGATCTAATTAAGAAAGTATGCATTTAATATGTCAATAAGGATTATTAAAATTATTTTGACAAAACATATTTAATAATCCATAACAGTTATACTGTATTTTCTTCCTTTTAGAACACAAAATGATAGTTTGGCATAAAAGACAAGAGCTGCTTCCGCATTAAAATTAATCAATACTCACCTTATGACATTTGTTGAAATAAGTTAATTATATTTGATACTCAAATTAAGTATTATGACATTTTTGAGGGAAAAAAGAACTGTGCTAATTTAAAACAGTCTATTGCCATATTTGTGGAAGTACTTAAGTAATATTTAGCACTGATAACTTTGAAAGAGAACCTACTTAAAAATGAAATATATTAATTTCACTTCATACTGTTCTTTGTCCGTCTTCAATTCCAATAAGAAATACAACCTCTGATATCTATAAGCAAACACTGCTTTTTGAATAATATATTAATGGTTCGCGAACGCACTAGGCGAAGTGAACGATACCTGCATCTGAACGGCAAGAATCATGCTTGACAAATGTGTAAGAGAACGCCTAGTCTTACCGTCAGGAGAAAAACCCAAGTAACCCTAAAAATAGTCAGTCGGGTTGAAAAAGAGATATTGTATTACATTTTGGGGGTATAGTATTCCTTTTGGCGTCAAAAGAACCGGTTAGAAGTATCTTTATAATTAGAGGAACCGCTGGTTTGAAGTCTTATTTTTCTTTCTATTTCGGTCCATGCTTGCAATAATGACTTCAAAAAAGTACAAATGATTGCTATTTAAATTAAAATATTTTATAAATATCTGACGGTGTTAATTTGTTGGATCAAGTAAACTATATCAGGATTTTTGAGAAAAATTATTTCACTTATATATTCAGTTAGTAATAGATGCCGGCTAAATAATGTTTTGTAATGTTTTAATTTATTAAAATTCTCTGGAAATATTTATTCTTCAAATTTGTGAATATTACGTTATATGTAATATATTGTTACTGATTTTGATGATACACATTTAATGTAGCTTTAACATTTTAAAATGCATTTCAGAAATTTTCTGCTTTAAGAGCATATTACTCGACATTATGTTTTTATTTGAGATAAAAAAAACTATTTAGTTTTAAAAAACTATTAGAATGCTTTTGTTGAATAAAATTGAGTTCATCATTTACTTTCACATTCATGTCATGCTATATTTATGTCTTATTATTTATTTTTTTTAGACATTTAGACAACGGAAGTTCCTAAATGTCTAAATAAATAAATAATTTTTGTGTTATTTTTAATACGTGATTACATTGAAGCATCCATTTGAGCATATTTTTTTAATAATTATCATATGTATCATCTATATTTTCTTAATGTGTAAATAAAAATTATCAAGATCTAATTATGTTTTTTATATTCTTAAGGATGTCTAAAAATTAAAATGAAATAACTGAGTCATAAGTGGCATAAATTTAAAAAATGGTATCTATATATTATATATTGTATAATTTGAAAGTGTAATCGCAATTTATTCAATATATACAAATTTGAGTTTCATGTTTTTTCCTCTGAGCCAATTCAAAACTTCTAAGTCTCAATATTAATAAAAATGATTATATTAGAATAAGTAATAATTTTAGTAATACTTAGTAATAATTTTATTACTAAGCTTAAAAATGTTAATTTATTTAAGAGCAATAATTATTATTTTTAAAAAAATATATTCATAAAATTCAACATTTAATGACATTTAAATAATAAATACAAAATAACATATGAAATTTTTCAAAAAAACTGCCATAACCCTTTGTCAAAATGTATCCTGTGGAAAAAAAATAGATATGGGAAAGGAAAAAATAAAAAAATATCAAACTAATTAAAAAACGATATTAATGAGTTATACAAAACAATAAATACACTGAAAATACTAATTAAAATTCAATATAATACAATTACATTACTACAAAAATTTGGACAAAATAATTCAAAATATTAATTTTGTTTGTAAAAAAAAAATCGAAAGATTTTTATAATTATTTAGCTAGCGTAACATTTAACTTCAGTGTTAATGTGTCGGATGTCTGCCGATAAACAACGTTATCGGCAGACATCCCGACATGCGCAGAACGGTTAAAAATTGAACATAAAACGGTTTGTTTTGTACATGACACATTAACCCCATTCTTCGTTCAATCAAACATAGCTTTGTACTGTGATTGTTTAATTCCCGAATGTAGCGCTCTGTTTTTCAAGAACTGGACAAAATGAAGGCCATAAGACTTTTTTCTAATTTTACTATCCATCATTCATGAAGTCAACGTATTTTCTGTATCTTGGTTGTCCTTATCAACCAAACCTTACGACTGGCTGTGACGAGACTTTCCATGAACAATCTTCACTACTAGCAGATACGTACGTAACTTCTCTATATCTGAATTTTCAAACTCTGTTCCAGAGCAGATTGCAGTATACAAGGAGCCCCAAATATCAAAGAGGTATCAAGTACTTGCAATGCAACCTCTTCCACTCTTTTGCTCTGAAGTGGTCGAAGTACCACAGATTTTGTTTAATGGTCCTGGTAAACCACAATAAACCTAAATTTATTATCGACTCGAGATAGTATGTCAATGAAATCCACCTGGCAGCAACTGTTCATTACTGAATTAATGATAAATTTAGGAACTAAACCTTTCCTTTTCATATATTTTCCTGTTGACACGTTTCACAAATTGATAAAAAAATTGTATCATCTAAGTGGTTATGTTAGCCTATTAATTAATGTTTTAATTTTAAGTCTGTCTCTACCACATGTGTACTTTCGATAACATCAAAAATTTCTTCAAGTCGTAAATAATATTTTATGAGCTTATTTGAAAAAAATCAGTTTTTTTACTGCATTGATTTCAAGAATGTCAAATCTCTTAAGTCTGTGGTACAGAACAGAAGTCTTGCTAATGGCAGATTTTGCTTCTGCAACCTCGGATAAAAGAGTGTTATTTTTATCACGTGCAATAAAATTCAAATTATTCTGTTTTTCCTGTAACGATTGCAATTGCTCAAGAAATCTATTTTTCACTTTTTAGCTTGAAAAGCATTCAAATTTTCTTTACTCATTGCAAGTGAATCAACAATACAAACATGTTTCATCAAGAATAAACGGCACTTTCTTTTGGAAATTTCATGAACAAGTAATCTAAATTAGTACGGTTTTAACTGGATAAACCCGAAGATAACTAAATAGAACCCATTTTCTCTCGCATTTTTCGATTAGAACGTGTTTTCCCTCGTTAATTCTGGTTTTCCCTGACACTAACCAATTTGGGTTTACCCTGACGCTGTCAGTTAAAACTTGTTTCCCCTATTGAATTCGCATTTTGACTGATTTCGGGTTTTCACTGCAACATAATCATTCGTTTGCCAAGAACAAAGGTAGGCGTACACTTACGGACAGCAGGTAACTCATGAGTAGAAAGGCAAAACACTGCCGCTCTGTAAATGGCAAGTTCTTGTCTCGATGGAACAACATGCCGCTGTATGGTATTTTATTTCTTACTGCGCATGCGTTTCTTGAATTTGGTGGGTTTTTTTCTGACGTGAAAATTTTATCAGTAATAGATTAATTGATATTTTTTTGCCCGTTGTTTCTTATGGTGGATTTTTTTTTTTTGGTTTTATTTGCCATTCATTTCTATTGCTTTTCAAATTTAGGCATGCTGACCTTTTATCTTATTTTACCATATTTTTTTGTGAAAATGTCCATCATTTTAATGCGATAGGCAATGCAAAAGAAAAATTCAGGGACGCCAAAACGGCTATTTGTAGCCAAGTACAGAATGTATGAATCTATCTTATGAAATTATGGCTAATACAAATAAGTCTCTTTCTGTGCATTCGTTGTCTTACTGGTCGTCTTATAACTGACCTAGTGTAAACTCAGCTTAACTTATTCGGTTTAAAGGTGAGTTAACACGATTTAAATATTACGTGCAATAGAAGATCACGCCTACTTTGGGAAAATCATGGGACCACAACATGACAATGACAAATAGTTGTCCAGTCCAGATCAACGTTGGCCATTGTCCCAACTGTTCATACGAATAAATTACAGAGACAACAGTAGAGATGCAGCGGTTGGGCGCAATAGTTACCTTAGTGTGAAACCACCTTAAGAAAACTTTTACTCTTTCGTTCAAAATGAAAAAGAAGAGCTTGAATTCTCCTAACTTTTGTTCATGAATGACTTGAATAGAACCAATCAAAATCGAGAACGAAACACCCTAACAAACTAACACCCTAAACACCCACACCTTTTAAATGAAAGCCATTAACTGACTCTACCATGTCATAGGGCCGAATGATACATTTCGAACTAAAATTACGGTTCCAACAGCGCAAAACGAATATTCTACACTCCTTTTTCGGTAAGGGAAGAAAATTCAAATTCATGTTGGATCAGTCAGATTCTTTGTTGAATGTTAGAGAATTCAAATATGGTTGGCTCACTGTAATCATGGCTATCCTGAATAAATAAGTGTAACGTTTATTCCTCGACCGATGCCTTTTGAGAGAGAAGAGAAAAATTATCGTCGTTGCTTCATTGAAGACGCGAATAGACATGGTGTCTTACCCATTATATGGCCTTATAGTTTGCTTCTTCAAGAGGAGAGTCACACTAGAATTCATTCTTTAGAATGGAGGCCATTCTGATGCGGACAAAGACCAAATCCAAAATGAAATAAACAATATAATTACAGGATTTGCTCTGCATTCGAAAAAAGATAATGACAACTTTTTTCCGATTTATAAAGCCGTATAAAATTCTATGTTATGCAATAGTTCGATTAATTATGCAGGGTTGACATCTATCCGATATCTGTTTTGGCTGAGTGAATTTAACAATTATAGAATAAACAAGAATGAGAGATAAAACTTTTAATCGCAACACACCGTGACATGAAGAGGATTCTTAGTACATCTAAAGAGAAGTGAACAACAGAACAGCTGACGTTAGTTCTGGTTGGCTGGCAAGGGGATGCCAATCGCAACTTACCCCCTTTTTGTGGAGCTGAATAGCTACTCAAAACATCATCTAAAGTCACCAAGTTCAGTCTCTTGAGTTTCTTAATGCCAAGACTATATATGACCACGTAAGGCTGGTTAGCCTCCAAAGAATCTGAATCAGTAGAGCTCTTAGACGTTTGACACAGTTCAACGTTCTGGAGTGGTGAACTGTCATTTTCACTAACCTTGTGTCGAAGCACACGTTGGATTGAGCGAATTAGAGTAGAATACTCATGCTTTAATTTTACAATTCTCACGAGTCTACCCATTTCATTACCCGAGGGAATTAAAGATGCTTTTTCGCATCGTTCCCAATTAATACGATATCACCTTCGAGAATATTTGATGGCTGAGGTTCTTGGTTTTATAGTTGAATCAGCTGCCCAAGATACTCTCTCCTAAATCGTTGCCTCAACCTCTTCGAAGACTTTGGCTCGAAATCCTTTTTTTTTTTGAGGTAATGATTAGTGTCCGGTAAATCTAAATCTTTCTCAACATTTTATCTATTTAACAAAAACATTGATTGTGTAATCGAAGTTATATCTCCAGAGAGATATGTTAAAGGACATGAATAAGCAACTTTTTAGCATTCATATAAGATTGTCACCAGCTTTGCCTAAAGTCCTTCAGAGAAATTCTTTCACGGTTCTTACAAGCTCTCCGTGAGGCTCACCTGCCAGCTACGGGAGATATAAATTTTAATTTTCCATACTTCCGTATTTATAAATTGCGTTGTACCTTTGCATATCGAGAAACTTCATTCCAATCGATAAAGGGCAGTTCCTTATAGCTCCCTCTAAAATTCATGCCGTTGTCGGAATAGATTACTCGAGGTCTTCCTCTCTTAATCACTAAACAACGAAAAGATAGCAAAAAGGCATCTGTGGACAGCGAAGAAACTAATTCCAGATGTAATGCTCTGTAAAAGACAGCCCAAACTTTATCACCCGTTTAATGCACAGGGATCAACTAAATCTAAACCTACCACTTCCAACATGGCTGCTTTTTCAACTTGATCAGCAGACAATGAGGCTGAATCAGTCAAGGGAGATTTACTCTTAAATCTACGACACTTAGCACAGGCATTCCATATTTTTCGAATAGTTTTCAGACATCTAAAATCCAGTGATTTTCATGTATTAAGCAGAGAAGCAATTGTGTCCTATTATAATTGTAGGTATATTATTGGGCATTTTTTAAAAATTCGCCTATCACTCTTGAATAGTCATTTTTTAAAAATTAAATATTGAATTAGTTCCAATACTTCCGATACACCACAATTCATTGTTAGACAAATCTCTAACGTATAAAGAAATAACATTTAAAACAGTACTATTGTTTGTACTAAATGTATTCGCAACTTTTCAAGTTCAAGTTCAATGAGATGATTCTCGGGGCACCTGTTCTTTGAGCAAAGGACTATCTCTTCAATGATGCGACTGTCAAAATTTTTTCTTTTAATATGATGACATGAACTGTAGAATAACATGGGTCTATTGTGTTAAGTGCTATAGTGGAAATACTACAATGGAATACTATACTACAATGGAAAAACGTTCATAAAGCTAGCCTTGTGATTGGCTTAGAGAGTGCTGATAATCGAAAGACATGTTCCGATTGGTTATTGATGGTGGTGAAGGTGCTGAGGTATGCTAGAGAAGTATGTTTTGGGGACGTTTGATTTTAGGGTTGGGGTCGTACTTTGTGATATTGTCGATAGCTTCATTATCAATATTATTAAAAAAGTTTGTGGCAAGTTTTCGGAAGAATTTTTTAGGGGTGGGGTAGTCCAGGGCTTTTTGGATTTCACTATTTGAGAGATATCTGGGTGCTTTACAAATGTGTTTTAAGATCTGATTTTGTTGTTGTTCAAAGAGTTTAATATTGCTTTTAGTGGTGTATCCCAGACAGGGCAGTCATGTTAGTATAGGCTGTGTAAATAAGTAATTAGTTTTCCCTATACATTTCCGAGTTCCTTGAGATTAGGGGGAATAATTTTCTAGTTAGCTCTCGGAACTTATTTTTTATATACATGAAATGGGGCTAATATGACTAATATTAATAACTTGTGTAGAAAATTGTTACTGGCTTTTAAAAATCGTTTGGTTCAATTTATATTTTATTTTAATTAAAATTTCGTTAAGACTGTTATTTGCACACACTTTCACTATTAAAGTCCTTAGAAATATGTTAGTTTTAGAACAACTGTTAGGCAATGATTTAGTTTCAATTATATCAGACTTATTCTTAATTTCATTAAAATGATAAAACATTAAATAGTGTTGAGGCTTGACACAATGTAAACACGAATTTTTATCTTTAAAAAATTCTTAAAAGTGCAATTCAGAGAAACAATAAAAACATGCTTTTCAAAACACACTTCTAGCATCTAAACAAAAATAATTCGGAACACATTGGGATACTTTCAAGGCCGGCCATCTGGGGTGCTGAGAGGGACCTCACTGTGATTAAGAATTAAAATAGTGTTCTGCGCAATAATAATAGTCCTTACACATGATGAAAGTATAGAATTTTTTTCCACGTGGCTAAAGGCAATAAGTTCTTAGGCAATGATGGCGGTGATATCTATAAAAGGGTAGGACAGTTCATTTATGAATAATGAAAATTAATTCAGACATTTTAAGACAGAGAGGTGCGACTTCTGCGTATTGAAACTGGGTTCAAATGCATTCGTAAATCATAAGCTGTATACTTTTTTCTGTATTTCATATAATATTTTTTTTTGTTTGCATCTATGTATGTTTGTTTATAATAAGTTCCACAAACAAAAAGTAAAGTGAAGATACATAAAACGATCCTCTCTTAGCAATACACATTGTATTACTGCCTCACCAGCAATGACAAGAATTAAAGAAGAAGTTTAAATTTAGAGTCGTCGACTCTAGGGTTGGCAATATTTTTTGTTTTGTTTTGTTTTTCCACCTTCAGCAGAAACAAATAAGAAATGAGTATTCAAAGCTTCATTGCAATCGGATGAACGATAGGACAGCGCATAACAGACAAACATTCGTTTTTATTTCTATAGATTACATAATTTTACCACGCCTCTAACCATTCCGTAAGTGCAAGAAATGAGTTTTCAAAATTTCACGGCAATCAGACGAGCGGTACGGCCGTGCATAAGAGACAAACATTCATTTTTATTCATATAGAAGTAGATTTACCGTCACTTACCTCGCCTATTAGGTAATAGCTTACAGTATAGCCTATAATAATTGGATAGTTCATTCTATACACTGCTTAATACTGTTAGACACAAACCTGTCCACGCCAAGAAAATATACCTTCTGGTTGTTAAAAAAAAAAATCAGAAAAAAAAAATATCTAAACTTCAAGAAGTCACAAGTAGATCTGCTTTCTTAGTTGCAAAGAAATTGCTTCAACTTCGGAAATTACAATTCAAACTTCAACTGGGGAAGAAATTTCCGGGCTAAGTACATAAATCAGCAATAAAAATGTTGAAACGGTGAAATTTGTTGAAAAATCGAGTGCTTATTAAAATGTGCCGAATTAGCAATAATAATTTTAACAAACATGATCAAGAGAGTATAAATGATCCTGGTTTATGACCAAGTATTATAACTGAAAAATTTAGAATGTTTTGTGTTAAAATCGGAACTGTGCAAAATAAGGTTTTTGCTATAAATGCTGAAGGTAGACCATGTTCCACTACATACTACTTTAAAAAAATGCCAAATGGTGAAACTCAACTTCAAAGCTGATTACACCTATCCCCCTATTTACACTGAAGATAGGTTCCTTAGAAAACCGTGTAAATCGAAATCGTGGATTCTTATACGTAAAACCGTGTAAATCGAAAACAAACTAAAATGTGCATAATTCAGTCATTTATTTCAACGTAAAATAGAACTAAATATATCTTAAAAACATAAAAATAACTGTCTAAATAACTGTCAATAATAAAAATAACTATCCCGGATCTTCTCGTTCCGGGTCGGTGCAAATTTAAAAACCGTGTAAAAGTGAAATCGTGTAAACCGAGTGCCGTGTAAATCGGGGGATAGGTGTAATTTATTCAAAGATGCAAGACTCCGTATTTTATTTTTGTTGTACACTGTTTTCCAAAAGAAGAATAACGGGTCAAATTACACGATTTATAGGTGACTATAACAACTGGAGAAAGCTTTCAAATGTAATCAAAGATCATGATTGCTCTAACTGTCATATTAATTCGACTATTGATAAAACAAATCAAGTTAATATAAGTAAGGAAATGAAACGAGTGAAATCACTAATTTTTTTAAAAAAACAACAACCATAGGTTTTATTCTATTTTTAGTGTCAAATAATCTTCCACTTCTATGAACCCACGAAATTATATGCAAGCCTAATAAGGGAATCGAATTATTCAGATTCTCGAATTATAAGATTACCGAATCGAATAAGATAATTCGACTCAATAAAATATTAAGAATCAAATTTCATCGAATTATTAAGTAAATAAGATCCTGCGCTAATGGATCATAAAAGCAAAATAATGGATTCTAAAAATAGAATTGTGTATCATTTAGCACGTAGGTCACAAGAACAAATTATTTCTGAGGAAGGAAATGAAGCCCTTAACAAAATGAAACAAGATATAAAAGCAGACATGTACTATAGTATCCGGATGGATCGTCCTCCTGATATTTCCCATAAGGAACAAGCTTCAACTATTAGAGATGTAAATTTTGAAGAGAAATAGTGAATAATAAATGAGTCATTTATAGGGTTTAGTGAAGTAACTGATCTGAGGGGAGAAGGAATAGAAAAAACTTTCTTTGTAAGATAATTTGATTTAGATATTATGAATTGTTGAGGGCAAGCATATGACAACATTAAAGGGAAATATAAATTCTGACTTGCGGAGGAATGAATGAGTTCGACTGCCCTCTAAAAAAAGGGTTGTGTCGTGTGCGTTCGAGCAAAAGTCGCCCTTTCTCCTTAACGGTGCTCTTTCACAACGAAAGGCGCTTACTTCTGCCTTCATTCGAAAGAGCTAAATCCCATTCGGCTTGGTATGACCAAGTGGCACTAGACTGACCGAGAGCTTTTTGTCTCTATGTGGTATCAGCCTAACCATAAAAATGATACCGTGTTCTTTTTTCCTCTTTGAAGTCTCACTTCTTAAGTAGATATGGGGGTATATGACTCTGACTAACCATACGGCGTGATTAAGACAATTAAAAAAATTGTGGACATTAAGCTGTTGCTTACAACCAACGATATTGGATTGCTGTGCATACATTTAGAAGCACGCTAGAATTACAAGTTTAAAAGGAAAGTGAAGAGAATGAGCGCGCTATTATTATTATTATCCAAAGAAAAGAAAACTATCATAATATCAACGGAAATAGGAGGAGGGGATGTTATGGAATATTGTCTTAAAAAAGAAAAATTTGTCTAGAGTTAACCACAAAAGCACACATAAAATTTGTGTTGAATTTCATGAAAATTACTTCAAAGGAAGAAAAATTGTATAGCAGTTAACTGTTATTTTAAATACAGTCAAATCCGGTTAATTGGACCATCGGGTAATCGGACCAGCCGCTTATTCGGACCGAATCTTAAAGAACCGAAACAAATCCTATGTACATAAGCCTAATATTATTCGCTTATTTGGATCAAAATTCCGTTTAAACGGACCAAAGAACGTGGCAGGGAAGATGGAAAAGAAGCCACAAGTCGCCTGTGAACAGCAGGAGGTCCGAAAGGGAAAAGAACCAGTGAGAGGTGAGCAAGCCCTTTGTTTCTTAGAACGGGCAGCTCGGTAGTAAGTTCTTCAAACGTTGACTGGAATTTGATAAGAACTTTTTTTATTGTGCTTCGCAAGCTGAGTATCGTGTAGATAGTTTTGAAGAATTTGTTTGTAAATTTATTTTTCAATGAATAAAGTTCATAAGCAACAGTAGTTCTAGTTTGTATGTTCGCCATACGCGTGTGACGCACAATAAAGGTCATAATGACATTTTAATATGTTACGTATTGCTTGTCTTGTCTTGTAACATAGGGCATGTTCGTGTTATCGGACCATCCGGTTATTAGGACCAAAATGATCGCGTCCCGATGTGGTCCAATTAACCGGAATCGACTGTATATAATTTTTTATTCCTTCACATGGTACTAAGAATTTTTTCTTATGTTTATTCAACTGTATATCTTGATAAATAATTTTTGAAGCAACAAAATAGAATAATTGACACGTAATAGTTATTATTAAATATACTTGTAAATATTAGAAAAATTACAATTTACATTTACTGATATAAATTAAGAAGCTATCAAATAGCGGAGAATAAAATTCTGTTGAAGATCATTCCAAGATAAACATTATTTAAACGGAAACTATCGTGTGTCTAATATTGCACAACAAATGCTTATTGTTTTTATATAATTATTTTAATAATTTAATCATTATAAATCATTCGAGAGTAGGTAATATGAAGACATTCCATGTGGTTCAATATACAATTCATTCATAAATAGCTTCACAGAAAAAGATAAACAACAATAAACGTAAACAAATTCGTCAGTATATTGTGATATACTAAATTAGAATTGATGATTGAGGTAAAAGTTTAAATAAAATTAAAACTTTTATTTTTAGCCAAATTTTTTTGTAAAATTTCCACCGGGAACTTCTTTTATATATCCTTAATATGTTTCTAAGATCAAAACAATTTAAATGCGCATTTCACAAGAGCACATTTTTCATCTGCGTGTGTTTGTAATTGCATTGAAATAAAATTAATGTATTAAGTACTGTAAAAGAAATAAGAAACATTTTTCTAAAATGTCAGATATATATGATACAAGCTGGTACCCGGCTCGTTGCTGCCACAAAAGAAATAATCTTGGAAACATCGTTTGGAATTTGAAATACTTATCTTGTTTCATTAAGAATAATAAGAAGAATTATACTTATTTCCTTGTTGGCGATGAATGTATTCATCGAAATTGAAAGATGTATAAGGAGAAGCATAAATAGTATTTATTCTATTTTTATTATTCTATTCGACAAAAAAATATTCATTTTTATCTATTAGATTTGTGTATTCTTTTAGAATCGTAAAATCTTGGTGTTCTTTCAGAATGGTAATGAAAGAAACTATTTTTTTTTTGTTTCTTGTGATTCATTAATATTCGTTCAGATTTCCCAAGTCTAATGCTAGAAAATGGGATTCAAACATCTTGTTTTAAAATTGATTAAACATAGAAAATATATTTACACCATGAAATCGTTAATATAGTTGAAAAGATAATTGATTGAAAACTAAGAGGGTGCAAAATTATTTGTACTAGAATATTTTCGGAAGTTACTTCAAAAAACGCTGAAATTTTATTAAATGTTTAGTTAAAATTTCAAACCTACGGAATTGATTCCCTCAAACTTTCTTGCACACTCTACAATAAAACTATTACTTCAGAGAATGACCAGCATTGAATTTACCTATAATAGTTTCGAAATATTAACGTCTATCTTGAATATAGCATCTTTACTGAATCTGTCGTGTCTTCTTGGCGAGTTATTTGGCGGTTAATGCATGGTTATTAGATGCGGTCAATAGATTCGAAAACAATTTTTATTCTTTAGATAATTTTACTCTGATTATACCCATCCCGTAAGTGGAAGTAATAAGTAGTCGAAGTTTCGCCGTAATCGGATGAGCGGTACGGCAGCGCATAAGAGACAGACAAACATTCATTTTTATTTACATAAATTACTACAAAGAAATCAACGAATAAGAGAATAACTGAAATTGCCATGAATATTCTGTGAATCCCAATATAATCTTATTAATTTATAAATTATTTCAATTTTAATACTAAATTAAATACTTCGTGATTTATACTTTTCAAAAAGCTCCATAACCCGCAAAGACACGTCTAGTCAGTCTTTCAAGTGTGTGTTACGAAGAAAATAAGTTGGAACGCTTGTAGAGAGAGAGCTTCAAAAGTATAGATTTTCTTCACTTTCTACTTGTGTGTATGTCCTTAATATCTATTTAAAACCTAAGTGTTTATGTGATTTCATTATTTTTTTAATTTAGTTAATTATTTTATTTATATGTCTATTTTTTTTGTAAACAACCATATCTGATGTTGATGTAAAACTGGTGCAAGCAGGCATCTCGCTCGCTCTCCGTTAGCGGCAAAAAGTTTTATCACGTGCGCTCGTTGGCAGCAGAATAATTCTATTTTTTAAATATTAAATATTTAAAAGAATTCGAAATTTACGTTGTTCGCTCTAGTTAACAGTATTTTTAAATGTATTATGTGTCATCTTGTTACCGGCATTTTTTGATATTATATTCTGTGTTTCCTTGTGCATATGTGATCGTCGTCCATGTTTTGCATATATATGTGTGTGTCTGTGTGAAAAATAAACAAGAAAAATTAAGGAAAAATATTTTCTTGGAGTAAATACAAACACACACAGCGCTATACCATATACAAGAAAAACACTAAGCAAGAGCATTTATTACAAAATATGTTTTATTTGAGCGATCATTCTTCTATACTCGCTCATAAATGATTCTTTAATCGGCAGACGTCAAAAAAAAACTTTATTACACAAGTTACAGGAAAATGATTTCATATGACATGCTTAATGATTTCATAAGCATGTCACATGAAAACATTTCCTGTAACTTGTGAAATAAAGGATGTGTAAAGGTAACTTGTGTAACAA
>JAPMOQ010015544.1:0-11343 GCA_026543055.1 Argiope trifasciata | reverse complement strand
AGATAAGTTATATAAAAATGAATTGCTTCATAAATTGATTGAAAATACATTCCTTTATTTGTAGGTATTGATAAACAACAGTAAAAAATTTTCTATTTGCCCGAAATTAGTAAAAAGCAAAACTGAACAAAAAAATGAGCAGAAGAAAAACAATCAAGAAAAAAATTAGGTGGTATTATTTTTACTTTCTCATCTATATTGTATAGAGAATGCATAATGATAGTAAAAAAATCTTTCCCGATCTTTTGCTTAATTGCCTCATTTTAGACCTCACTATATTCCTAAAACAAATTTTTCTAAAAGGTCTGTCTGTGATAATAGTAATTAAAAACTGCTTTGCTAGAAAATTGAAATTTGGTATACGGCCTTTATAAAAAAATTTATAGATTTCTATCAAATTTTGAGAAAAATTGTCTGGTTGGCTGAAATTTAAAACTCGATTTTTTAATGGGATTGATAAATATTAATTTTCAAAGACGAATTTTTGTTAGTGATCACCATCATTAATATCATATCATATTTTTTTTAAAGTTATCAAACGGATGACTCTAACATGATAACCAATTTCATTCAGTAATAGTGAATTTCGAGAAAGTCGGCTTTAGAATTATTCTCGAACAATTAGTCATCTATTTTGGCAGTTTTTCGATAATTCTTTTTTGGTTGATTAAAATAATTAATCATGCATTTTGATATTTGCGAAAAATCAATCGGATTTAATACCCCTTCTGCTTTCTCATTTATGAAGTATATAGAATGTATAGTAATCGTCAAAATTTTTTTATTCAAGATTTCAACGAATTCGAAAACAATTTAAAATTAATTTTCGAAAAATGTTCGTCTCTCTCTCTCAGTCACAAATATAACTCAAAACTGCTTTTTGCTAATTAGTTGGAATTCGGTATACGGTCTATTCGGTATACGCTTTATTTATAGATATCAAACAAATTTTGAGTAAATTCCACTCCGAGGAAGTCAGTCTGTCCGGCTGTTCGAATAGAATTTAACACGATTACAAAACGATAGCCAGATAGATAAAATTCGGTACACAGATTTAACATCTAAAATATAGACATCTATCAATTTTAAGTTAAAACCTACAACTAGTTGATTATCTGTCGTTCTGTGCTTTTAGAAATAAGTAAACGAGAAAATTCAAAAACATAATGATTTAAATATATGACATCTTAATGAGCCAGTAACAGCCGCTAGGCACGAGCGTTTTCTTTTGTCGAATGGATAAGTTTCTGGACTTCAAACCCAAACGAAGCAGGTTCGATCCTTGGCGGAATTCAACCTACACATTGGCACAATTCCAGCCAACACTACCATCGCCAAATCTGTCGGTCTGTGCTTTTAGAAATAAGTAAACGAGAAAATTCAAAAACATAATGATTTAAATATATGACATCTTAATGAGCCAGTAACAGCCGCTAGGCACGAGCGTTTTCTTTTGTCGAATGGATAAGTTTCTGAATTTTAAACCCAAACGGAGCAGGTTCGATCCTTGGCGGAATTCAACCTACACATTGGCACAATTCCAGCCAACACTACCATCGCCAAATCTGTCGGTCTGTGCTTTTAGAAATAAGTAAATGGGAAAATTCAAAAACATACTGATTTAAATATATAGTATTTTGTATAGAATTTTGTAATTATAAGTGCAGCTTTATGTCAAATCTTTGGAGAGAAACTATCTAAATCACGAATTCAATTTTTGAACATTATTAGCCATATGCCAGGGATGGATCGCCAAATAACTCGCCAAGGATCACGCGATGGATTAAGCAAAAATGCTAAATTCCAGAAAGAAATTAACATTTCGTATCTACTGTGCAAAAGATTCTTAGGCTGGATACGCTCAAGTTTATTAGAGGGTATGCCAGAAAGTTTTGTGGAGACCACTTCGCTGTTTTCAATTAAAGTATTAAAACTAATTTAATTTGATTTTTTATTTTTATATTGATGATTAAAAAAAAAGAAATAAAATCTTGAAATCTCATAGAAATTTGACAGTTCAAAGGAAATCTTTAATAAGCCACACAAAGTTTTTTTATGTCAAATTTAAAAAAAAATGTTTGTTTTTCTTAAATTATATGTAAGTAAATGTATTCAGAATTTGTTCACGACAGCGGTCATTCAGAAGTTGATCTCGGCTGATTAATTTTTTTAAAACAGAAATAGCATAATGAAATTCAAGATATTTTTCAAGTAATAAATATTACATTAATTAGCAAATATTATATTAATGTTAAAAGATTAAACCCAAGAATATTACAGTAAAAGCTCTTTATTCTCGGAGTATATGTTCCCTAAATATGCCGCGAATACAGAAACCGGGAATACGGAATGGCAATTTATATGGGATTATAGGGGATACCTTCCTAGGTGACAAAATAAAAAAATCAATTTAATTGAACTTTTTGAACATTCTCATGAATTATCTTAAGACTTAGGCAATGGTTTGAAGAATTTTGTCATTTTCTCTTGCTTGGCAGTTTTCAAAAGCTCCTTCCACTTAGACTGATACGTAGCAATCGCATGAGCAATTTGCCTCTTAAAATTAAGACTTCGTTTTATAGACGACGGATCAATGTTCATAAAGAAATCGCAACGCTCATTTGCCATTCTTAAACCTTCACTAAGATTGTTCAAATGAAATGTCACGTTTCCAGTTTTTGTTGAAGCTTTTTCCTCAATGGGCTGTGAATTTAGCACTTCCTCCAAGTCGATTTGAGTCCTCGGCGATATCATTTAACAACATATTTTAGGCAAATTTGTAACACGATCTATTTTACTTTTTTTATTAGTCCATTTGACGGCATTTGCAAAGGATATTGGATTGGAATCCTTTTATTATTATGTATGTACATATTAGATCCGCGAATAAAGAAATTTTTAGTCGCGAATATAGGAATTGGGTCGCATTTTTTTGATCCGCGAATAGTGAAAACGCGAATGAAGGAAGCGCGAATAAGGAGCTTTTACTGTACTTTGAAATTGATGGCCAATTCAAAAAATTCACGTATCTCGCTGTCCTTCGGCCAATAATAATAAGAAGAAATAAAATAAAAAAAGAGATATGAATTTTTGGCCAATGGTGTTTTGAATCGATTTGATGTTCAAGAAAAATTAAAACAAAAAAGAAAGCAATGAAATGAAATCTACGATCGCAAATTTCAAAATATCATGTGAGCACACAATTATTTCTGTCATTATTTGTCTTAATTAATTTAAGTCCTTTAATCAGTTTAAACTGGTTTCAATGACTTAAATAAGCAAACGTGAAGCATGAAATGGCTAAGTCGTTCTCTCGGCCCTAGTTGGCACTAGTGGAAAACAAGAGACGCTCACTGGACTTAAATTGCTGACAGCTAAAATAAGGCATAAAAAAGTGCCATCCCACCAATTCAACATAGTTCTTTTCATTTTGCTTTATCTAATTTTAAGTTGAAGTTTTGTAGATTCTGTTTTGAAGTGTTTCTGTTTTTTTTCTGTTAATTAATGTTTTTGCTCAGAATTTATTGAATTTCTTTTAATTGAATACCTATGTACTAATAATAATTCAATTAATTCTTTAATTAATTTTTTATAAAAGAAAAGGGATTGGAAAATGTATTGAATTTGTTTTTAGAAAATAAAACCTGCATAAAATTAGTTTAAAAAAATCTAATTGAAATCAGAATACATATTAGATGTTTTAAGGGACATGGAAAAGGTTTTAATGATTTTATTTTTAAATCTATCAAATTGAATGGACTTTTGTTTCTATCACATTGGTTGAAATACTAATTTCAGCCAGGAATTCCATAAGGATAATTAATTTATCTACAGCTTCTCTGATTTGTTTTGAAAACACACAGATTATGAAAAGCAGTTAATGAGGCTGTTTCCCATGGGTTCAGAAAAAAAATAATTGCTAGTTGGGAGTTTAAAAAAAAAAACGTAGGATTTTCCTTGAAAGTTAGATGTTTAAGACAGGTCCTCTTTTTTCTTTTGTCAACGAATCTAATCAATCTTTCAGAAAAAACATTGCAGAATTTGCTGTTTCTGTCATTCTTCAGAGATCCTATTTTCTTTTTGAGAAAAGTGTTGACTTAGTAAAAAACATTAATTTTTGATTAAACGAAAACATGAGCAAAGTGGTGATATTAGTTTCTGAAGTCTTTAGTACAAAAGTGTAATTTTATTAGCATTTGTTTATTTATATAAAATTCTGACTTTTGAAACTATCTTCTGTATTAGATAGATATTAGAACTCAATTATAATCTCCCTCTCTCTCTTTCACACACATTCACGCACACACGCACGAGCACACACACGCACTCACACACGCTTTTATTATTGAAAAAGATAATTAAAAAATTTCTATTCAAAACACTATTGCGAAACATCTTATAGAAGGTTCTTTAGTCCTTTGAAAGAAAAAAACAATAACATTGAATCTATTTTTTTCTTCAAGTATCATACGCACTTTTTTGCTAGGAATATCATACTTTGTATTTCTTAGTGAAGGTGGACAATTAGAATCTCTCATTATAATAATCATCATCGATATTCATTATATTATTAAATATTAACTTCTAAGGTAGGAAAAAAACATTATGCTTTCTCATGAAAGGTACTAGGAAATATTATAATTTTGAAGTACAGTGTGTTTATAAGTAAACCTCACTTAAACCATGACTTTGGTGTTGGAATAATAAAAGGAAAATTACAGGACCAAATATTATTAAACGTGGTAATAATTTAAAGGAGGCCATGAAAACTTCTTTTCTGCCAAAAAAGTTCCATAATTTAGCACCAGGTGTGAAATAGCGCTGTATGTAATATTGATAAACAAAATAGGATTTGAAAACATCAGTTTAAAATGTGTTGAATCGTTTCTGAAACGTATTGCAAAGCATGTTCAATGTGCCTAAAACCATTTTCAATGTGCCTAAAGTTCCGCGCATGTCGGTGTATCGCATCTTTCAGTTCCATCATATTGTTTAGATTAGCACCATGAACAGTGTCTTTGAGATAACACACATTGATCATGCTTTGTAACACTTTTGAGAAACGATTAAAACACATTTTAAACCGATGTCTTCATCTCCTATTTTGCTTACCACCATTGCATACAGCGCCATTTGACACCTGGTGCTGAATTTCGGAACTTTTTTTAGCAGAAAAGAAATTACCATGGCATCCTTTAAATTATTACGAAATTTGATAATATTTGTAAGTTATATGACTGACATCCGACCCGAAGGCCGTCATTGCCACGGTACAGCCCTTCTCGTAGGGAGTACATCCCGTCATCGATGGGAGGACCAGAACCCCCTCATATTATTGTGGCCACTGACTTGGCGAGATCCAACCACCATGCCGGAAGCATTTCATCCTCATTTCCCCTGGGGTCTATAACATTTGGTTCAGTAATTTTTCCTTTTATGGCCATTTCAAAGTAGAGCTTTGATTATAACCAGTTTGTACATACAGAATTGAATTTTTCAAAGAGTACCAAATGACATACAATTAATAATAGTTTCTATACTATGACTTGTAATCAGATGACAAGATTTCTGAATCCAAGGAATTTTAAAGCAAATCTGTGAGCAGGAAACTAACATACTCAGACCATCTACGATATAAATTCATTTGTCCAATCAGAAAATAACGGTAGGGGCAATTGCCCTTGATCTTAATCAATCCAATTATTTACGACTCAAGAGAAACTTGTTTCTAGTGACTCAAATATTCCTCTAAAGATCATTCAGAAGGAATGTTTAGTCAACGACATTTAAAGCAAAAATTGTATATGATATCAGAATTTGGGATAGGATATTTCTCCACTCTCTTTAAATTGGTATAGAAGAAGATGCTGAGAAAATCATCGCATTATTTCAAGAAATGTTCGAAAAGTCCCCAGTATTAATCATGGGTGCTTCCGTAAGTCTGACTAATTGTCAGTAGAACTCCCCCCCCCTCCTCTCCAAGGTCCTTTGTGCCATGATACCAGAATTTAAATTATTTATAATGAACCTTAATATTTACTCGAGATTTGATTGGACGATTGCGCTCGGTTGCAGTCACAGTCTGAGAAATGCAAGAATTCCTTGTGAGTTGCTTAATCGATGTAATAATTATTTCTTTGACATGCATGGACGTGGTTCAAAATGACGAGGTCCGTCTCAAAATAGACCTAGTGTAGTTTTATAACGTGTCGTTAAAATAACTATACTAAACCGACATGCAGGGTACATTAATCCGGAGCATTAAATGATTTCTAATATGCGATTTTCGCAAGCTCTTTTTTAGCTATTTTTTCGGATTTGTTTTTCATTATTTTCTTTTTCAAATATGAAAAAAAAGTTGTTGGCGATAATTTAGCTTTGAACGAACAGTTATAGAAGGGAACGAACAGTTATAGACTGACGCTCTACTGGTTAGTAGAGCGTCAGTCTCGCAACTTAAAGGTAGCAAGATCTGTCCTCGTCTCGGACATGTGTTGCTAATGGCAGTTGGAGCACGTTAAATAGGTCGTGACCGCCAAGTTCTCCAAGTTCCTTTAACAAATTATTCTTCTGAGCGGTACTGAATCAGGGATAAGACGGTCTCTGATTTGGATCTAAATTCTGACTTGTGGATGGATGAATGAATTCGACTGCCCCCTAAGAAGGGTTGTGTCGTGCGTGTTCCAGCAAAGTCGTCCTTTCACCTTAAAGATGCTCGTTACCAACGAAAGACGCACACCTCTGTTATCATTCGAAAGAGCTCCCCTCATTCGGCTTTGTATGTTCAAGTGGCATTAGACAGAACGGAGATCAATTATAGAAATCGTTTTGTGCATAATTTGTAAATAAAACAATGGACATTTTGAAAAATAAATCTAACAATGATATTTATGTCTTAAGTTTGAAATTCATTTTAGAATTTGAACTCTGGCATCCTGGCATCGGGGTAGCGCGTCTTCCCCGTGATCTGGTCGTCCTGGGTTCGAGTCCCGGCTCGTGCATGGTTGTTCTTCCTTTGTTTTATCTGTGAGATGCGTGAATGTGCCCTCTTGTAAAAAGGTGTTGTGCAAGCGAAAGAGTGATGAATGAGTGGCAAGGTCGTATTCTTACCCTAGTTGGCACTACTAAAACAAGAGGCGCACCCTCTCGACTTAAATAGCTGAAAGAAAAGCAAGGCCGAGACCTGTTGAAAGAGAAATTCATACCGCGTAATAAATGTTTGTTGTTTTGCAAATTGAGGTTGGAATATTCAAAGCTCAATAATGTTTTTCATAACAAAAATTTAATAAAATAGCCATTGTATAAACCATCTAAAGTTTCACTTTCTGTTTTGCTACATGTATAATATAATCTGATAATACTATTTGATAAAATCACGAATTACGAGTCATTTCTAAATTCGAGATTGTTTAAGTTTTACAATTTTAAGAGTGACTGGGTTAGTTGTCACAATTTTTGATTAAAGGTCTACAGTTTTAATACCATTGCGATTTCTATATTATAGATAATTAAATTAAAATTATTGATGCTTTTAGCATATATATATATATATATATATATATATATATATATATATATATATACTGTAAGAGATCAATTGTTAGCGGTCATAACAAAGGAACTGTCAGAATTAATGAACCGACTAGACTCTGTTTTTCATCATGACAATGCGAGACCACATACTGCATTAGTCTTTGCATGCTAGAAAAGCTCTTACAGTTTGATAGGGATGCGTTACCGCATCCTACATACTCTCCAGATCTCGCTCCATCTGATTATTACTTTCTTTTGTCCTTAAAAACATTCTCTTCTTTATAAGCGCTTTAAATCCATCAATGAAGTAAAAGAGGATTATTTCTTGTCCGAAACACAACAGTTTTAATTACGGCATGATGAGGCTTTGTTTAGGAGATTTGATTATTTTTAATTTTTGCTTTTCGATTAATTAGTTCATTTGTATGTTGTTTATTCTTTATATACTTGTTCATATGTATAAATGAATACTGAACATACATGACAATGCTCCAGCCCATAAGTATGTTTGGAATGTGAGATGAGCGGTCTTTAGATTTTACTTTGTAAACAACCATATCCGGTTGTTGTTGAAACTGGTGCAAGCAGGCACCTCGCTCGCTCTCCGTTAGTGGCAAAAAGTTTTATTTATTCGCTCGTTGTTAGCGGAACTTTCTATATTTCACTATATATATTATGTGTTTCCTCGTATATCTGTGATCGTCGTCCATGTTTTGTATATATATATTTGTGTGTGTGTGAAAATAAACAAAAAAAAAAGAATTTTTCCTTCGATTAAATACACACACCCTAATACAGGCTTCCCGAGAAATGGGGGGACGCGATGTCCTGGTGGTAAGGTCTTGGCTTCGGAAACGAAAGGTTTCAGGTTCGAGACTCCATTCTCCCGAAGAACAGTCGTATCAGGAGGTCTCTTGCACATTAAATCTGTCAGGCCAAACGTCCTCCCACTGGTGTAGTGTGGAGAGGGGGGTGCCACTTCAGGTGTCGTCTTCGTCATCTGACCGTGGTTCAAAATGACGGGGTCTTCGCAAAATAGCCCTCGTGTTGCTTTAAACGGGACCTTAATATAACTAAACTAAACTAATCCCGAGAAATGGAAGAAGGTAATACAGCAAAAGAGATCTTATATAACGAAATAAATAATATCTTAAAACAGGAAATATTCCGTATTCATTTCGTATTTGAAATAGGAAATAAACTTAATGGGCATCCTAACAAATATTACTTAAACTCTATCCGAGACAAATAATTTCATTGTAGTTACAAATTCTATAAAATTAAAGCATTTGATCGAGTTCCTCATAACTTCGGGAGAAAATATTAATAAGAAACGTCAATGCATAAAGACGAGATCCAATTGTTTTATTGATTTGTTTCATCAACAACTCATGCATGGAAAACCCCTCTTAGCCCCTTCGGTGAATAAAACTTTATGGCCTGCATCCCATTTTCGCTAAAGCAGTCTCTATTTTCACGTCACACGTTCCTTTCTTCTTCAAGAGGCCGCATCGTTTCGTTCTAGTTTCGCAGAGTTTTCTGTTTCGCAAAGTGGGTCTGAGTCTTTTTATGTCGTCCGATGTCAAAAATTTGGGTAGGAATCCGCCCTGGGATCTTTTATGGGTGGTAATAAAACTTACGGGAACACTTTAAATACGAAGGTTGAAAATGGGAATGAAAAACAACAGATGGATGAAATGTTCAGCTGAATCACTTACGCAAGAAAAGAGTTTGAAGTTTCCATTTGGAAAAGTGACATTGTTTTGTTTTTCAATTTCCTTTTTTTATTTAAATAAAGAATTGATATTTTATTTCTCAAACAGGAGTTCAAATTGTAATCAGGTTCATAATTTTATACAAAATAACACACGTTTATTTTTGTAAAGTTTTTATTTAAATTTAAATTTTTTATTTAGATAAGGCATATAAAGTAAGAGGGCCGTGGTTGTCTGGTGGTGGGGTCACGGCTTCAGAACCGCAGTTTTTCAGGTTCGGGTCTAGATTTCACCGAAGAACCATCGTGTGAAGGGTCCCTTGTATGTTAAATCTGTTAGGCCAAATGCCCTCCTGCTGGTGTGGTGTGAAAAGTGAGTGCTAAATTAAGTATTGTCCTTATTAGCTGACATTTTTCTAAAATTACGATGTCCGTCCCAAAATATCCCTAGTGTTGCTTCAAAACGGGACGTTAATATAACTAAAACAAACCAAACCAAGCATATAATGAACAGAATATAAATATAATGAACAAAAGGCCGTCTCATACCCCTATATCCGTGACTATTCTGGTTACTGAACGGTTTGATGGGCATATTACTGGAATTTTTTTTAAGTACCAAAATACGAGAGGTGATGGTTATAATGTATACCAAGGCACTATTGTTGGCGCTTATTGTCTTATACCGGTCGTTCGAGCAGATAGTGTTAGTATTGTGAACCTGAAATAGCGATAGTTATGGCAAGAAGTCTGGAGAATTTGTGTCGCACCGAAGTGTGAGCCTTGATATGATTTCTATGGGCCAAGAATGCGTCCCCATCGGACCTTAACAAACAAATCGATGAAGTGTATGGAAGGCGAAGGAATGAGTTTACAACAGGTGGTGAAATAGTGGCGTTCTTTTGAAGCGGGCAGAAATATTGATGGAAACGTTTAGGTGTGAGATCCGGAGCCACTACCCCATACAGCCCTGATTTGGCTCCCAATGGCTATTTCCTTTTTCCGGCATTGAAGAGACTCTTATACCAAACATGGTGCATATCAGACTGTGATGTTAAAAGAGTTGACGGGAACTGGTTCAATAGAAAGGGCCATAATTACTACCAAGACGGGTTAAACAAATCGGGCCCGGCGGAGTGTTAAATGCCCCAACAAGTTTGGTGAAAGAAGTGTTGTCTCTTAATTGCTATTTGCATCCTGTGTCTATTTTTCATAAAGCATTTTTCCTTTGCCTTGTAAACTTTTTTGACTGACCCCTCGTATTTACGGTAGAAAAAACCAAAATGACTATGTACAGAATATAAGAATATGAAAAATGACAGATGAGAAATTATTGATGATTTATATGCAATACAAAAATTGGATGAAATAAAAATATGAAAATTCAAAATGGATTAAACTAATTTAGAAAAGGAAAGAGAGCCTCCCCCCCCAAAGAATCTTAGCCTCGTAGCCTTTCACTAAAAACTTTAATTGCTTAAAATAATATTGGCTTCATTTGACACTTCATGTCTGCAGTAAAACTAAAATCTGTTTTCTATGTCTACAATAATTAATGAGATAAATAACACAAAAGGCAAGGTTTGAAATCGCAACCAAGAAAGAAGAGCAATGTTCAAACTTCGACTCTTACATAATAGACGTACATCGCGAACGCACAGGAAAAAAGGAAAAGGTAAAAGGCAGGAAAGAAACAGCAAGGAATCGTAGCCTCGTTGCCAATTCACTAAAAACTTTAATTTTTTAAAATAATATAGGCTTGATTTGGCATTTGTGTCTAGAATAAAACTAAAATCTGTTCTTTATGTCAACAATAATTTATGACATAAATGACACAAAAGGCAAGCTTTGAAATCGCAACAAAAAAAAGTAGAGCAATGTTCAAACTCCAACTCCTATACAATAGGCGTATATCGCAAACCCACAGTGTGATCACTTTCTCCCCATTCAACTGAAGAGATCAATATCGTTGGTACCGTTCTTTACACTGAGAGAAAAAGGATGCCTTCAGATTAAAAAAAAAACCCGAAGGAAAGGAAAGAGGAATAAAAAAAAATCAAATAAAAATGGCGCCGAACGTTCCTAGGGCACTTCAT
>JAPMOQ010015531.1:480988-511546 GCA_026543055.1 Argiope trifasciata | reverse complement strand
CCCCCCCCCCTCCCCAACGCATACAATAAAATGTATAAATACTAATGTATTTTGAGTATTTTGGAGCTAAACTTACACTAAAGAATTAATTTTAAACTTTACGAATTACCAAGAATACGGAAATTTATTGACATTTTGCAGCATCATATCCTCAACATTGAAAAAACAAGAATCCTATGCCTTTTTATTGCTCTTGCATCCCGCCATGTCGAGCATTCTCAAGGTTTCGCGAGAAGTTTCGATTTATCTAGAATTTGTCTGGTCAGCTTAAAAGTTAAGTTAGGAGCGTGCACAGAGGTGAACAAACATTTTCTCAAAAAGTGAAGGAGAAAGTTCTATGACGAAAATTTTAATTCCCGACAATCTCATTCGAGTCGATCCTTCTATCGCTATTGAATCTATTCTGAATGTGTATGTTATATATATTTTCGTGTAATTGCAATTCACCGTATTAAATATTCACGGCAGTAGATTTATGCAGAATCATGGATAAATTTTTAAGCGGGCGTATGCGAGCAACCCAGAGAATTCTTCAAATTAAAATTAAAATCATATGAAAAGCAAAAATTATTGCTTAATAAAACTGTCTGTGAATGAAAAAGTTTTAATTGCCTCTTACAAACTTTCATATAAAATAGCCAGGTGTAAAAAGCTTCCCACCATTGGTGAAGAGCTTATTTTGCCAGCCACAATTGAGATTGTAGAAATTGTGTTTGGATATAATTTTGCAAAACATTTGCAATCTATACCTCTTTCAAATGATACTGTTGCCCGTCGAATTGCTGATATAGCTGAAGAGTATCAGCTTTTGTCGAAGTTACGTGACAAATTGTTTTCAATACAACTCGATGAGGCAACAGATAGTAATAAAGATGCTCATTTCATTGCCTATGTTAGATTTTGTGACGATTTGTCAGTAGTAGAAGAATTACTTTTCTGCAAACCAATAGAACTCAAAGCAACAGCACTCGCATTATTTGCTATCTTAAATGATTTTATGAACGAGGCAAACATAGAATAGAAAAATTGCGTCGGAATATGCACCGATGGTGTTCGTTCTATGTGCGGAAGATTCCAAAGTATTCAAGCACTTGTGAAACAAAAATTGCCACAATGCGTCAGGATACATTGCATGATCCACAGAGAAGCTATGGCTTCCAAAGAAATGAGTCCTGGTTTGAATATTGTGTTAACTACGGTTGTAACCATAGTAAATTATATAAAAAAGAGACCCCTGAAATCAAGAATCTTTTCCGCACTTTGTAAAGACATGGGTGCAATACATTCAGCGTTACTATTTTATTGCGAGGCAAGATGGTTATGACTAGGGAAATTTTTGTAACGTGTTTATAAATTAAGAGAAGAAATCGCCGTTTTCCTAGAAGAGGAAAACAGACCGGAAGCTGAGAATTTTCGCGATAGTTTGTGATGAAATTGAGCTACATGATCGACATATTCGAAAAATGAAATAACTTGAATCTTCAACTGCAAGGAGCAAATACACATATATTGGATACGAGTGATAAAGTTAATGCTTTTTGTAGGAAATTTGAATTGTGCAGCAGAAATTTAAAGCAAGAAAACTTAACAATGTTTGCAAATTTGAGTGATTGTATTAAAACTTACAAAGCTGAAGAAAAACATGTAAAAGTTGTTTTTGTAACCATTGAAAATCATTTACAAATGCTAGCAAAGAATTTTAAAAAGTACTTTCTTCCTGACGACAAATTGATATTAAGTTACAAGGGATCCCTTAGAAAATACTCCCGAAGGACTCGCATTTGAAGAGGAAGAAACCTTCATAGACATCACGGCAAGCGGGGAAACCAAAAGGCAATTTAGTAATAAATCACTCTTTGAATTTTTGGCAGGAAGGGATGATGAGTTTTCTGCACTAAAAACAAGGGCATTTCGCATACTACTTCCATTTTCAACATCTTACCTTTGTGAAAGTAGATTTTCTGCTGTGGCTTCTTTGAAGACAAAATATAGATCTCATCTAAATACAGAAAAAGAACTGAGCGTGTCTATTTCTAATATTAAACCCTCCTTCAAAAACTTTGCTCTACAAGACAAACCCAAGAAAGTGACTAATAATTATTAAATTTGTTTTTAATTTAATAAATTGTTTTGATTTAATAAGTTAATTATTAAATATATGGAAATGTATTTTGTTTTGTATGTGTGTGTGTTCTTTCCTTTCAGTCACTTAATCAATTTTTTTTAAATAATATTTTCTCTTGGATATGCTCGCGCCCCCCCCATTAGTGTGCTTGCGCCCACCTAGGGGGTGCGCCCCACAGGTTGAGAATCACTGGCGTACACGTTTTTAAATCATAGAATTTGGATAATAGTTAATCTGTACATTGTGTAGGTACAATAGTTTTTCAAATAATGTCCTGCTGTCTGTTTCAATACCTAAAAATGATATTCTTCTAAATATATGTGCTAATCAAAATAAAACTGTATAAGGGAAAGAAATAATTATTTAATAAATCAAAACTGCTTCAACTTTTTAAAACAAAACTTCCATCTTATTTTCCAGTTTCCAAAATTTTTATTTATATATTTAAATCTTTGAAAAGCTTCAAATTCAAACGTCAGCTAATACGAAATATGATTTTTCCTTTATTTCTATCTAACAGACAACATATTGTTCTAAATTGCTGTGAAGAGATGTCTGTAAGTCAACACAAATCATTTCATTTCTGCGTTGTTCATCATTTTCTGTATTATTTTAATCCTTTCATTCAATTAGTGACATCAGCAACTGATATTAAAAAGAAACTGACGATTTCCAGAAAATAGAATCGATAGATCTCACCAAACTTTTACTTTTCTGAACAATCTTTTAAAAAAATCATAAATAATTTCTAATTTTAGAGAATATTAGAAGACTTCTAAGTAATTTTATCCCCTGCATAAATGGATTCTATTTTCCCTGACATATCAAGCTCAGAAATATGATTACTTTTCCACCTGCATTGAATTAATTGAAACTAAATATTTAAAAAAGGAGCTTTTATACAGAGATCGGCTTATTTCTTACCAGTCAATTATTTAATTTTCTCATATTATTTAGCATTATGCTACTATACCAGATAATATCAGAGAATGATGCATTTTTGGAAATTTTTTGTAAGAAAATAATTCCTTCCATATTAGTCTATTTCCAGAAGAATTAGGGGTTTTTTTTCTTTATCAGAAGAGAACTTGGGAAATTAAAAATTATAAAATGCTTGTCGAAAGTTCTTCCCCCGCTTTAATAATGACTTCTTGCATTACTTGATACACCAAGAATAATATTGCTTAAAATGATAATTCTTTCAGTCCAGAAATATGCATTTCAAAGAAAGGATTAAGGAAAATTGCTTAACCATGTTCCAAAAAATGCTGTAGTTCCTATAGATTTTTATTTAATTTCACTTATTCCACGCATGTAAAGACGCAATTTTGCAATCGATTTCGAATTATCTTCACGTTGTGTTAAAAATTTTGAAATTTCGTATACTTATCTCTTATCTGTCACGCACACACGCTATTTCAAAATTTTCAGTTCACAGTTATCTATTAATCTTTTACTTTAATTAAATTTTGATTTTGTATCAGAGATAATACCAAATAGCTCGTTTGAAAATCGGGAGATTAGAAGATGTTGCAATTTTTGCAATATTATATTATAAATTCCAAGGTAAAAAAATAGAAAAAATTACAGTTTTTTAAATCTACTTTTAGGCAAACTATTAAGGCTCTTTTTAAAATCTGGTATTAGTTTATTTATTTTATTTACGTTTTTAATTAATGTTCCGTGAATTAAATTCAAGGCTATATCATTAACATAAAATATATATTTTCTGATTCAGGTAGAAAATGATGATTCAAGATTTTCCAAATTTATATTTATAGTTTATATTTTCACATTTATAATCTATATGTTCTTTTCCTTTTATTCACAGATTTTTATTTAAAAAACACTGTTTTTCAAACTGCTTTATTAATATTAAATATTATTTACCATGACAATAATTTTACCATTGTATCTGTATAGCAAATTTTAATCTTGCTTTTTATTATTTTGAAGTTTAATTAAATTTTATAATATGATCGGCATTTTCTCTGATAGCGTGAAATTCAATAAATTAAAATATTTTTAATTCCAAAATTTATCAACAGTTACTCCTTTCAGAAAAAAATATATCAGAAAAAATTAGAAAATACTTTTACTATCAATCAGACTTATTTAATTAAATCGAAATTAATTTAAAAATATCACTACCTACAAAATTAAAAATATTCAGAAAAAATCACTTTGAAATACAACTTAAAATTGTTAAGAAACTCTTGGGACTTTAAAGAAATATTTACCTTTTCTGACAAAAATTAGACGTTAAAATATAGAAATGCGCTTCAAATCAGACATACTAACATAAAAAAATAAGAATCTAATCAAAAATACATAATTAAATCATTTATTTTCATTTATAAATGTATTAATCTTACAACTGCGTACTAAAATAAGCAAAGAGCAATGTATTAAATTCTCTCTTTCTGTATCTGCAAAATATTTTTTAACCACGCAAAAACCTCGAGCAAACACTTTCAGTCATTTAATATTTACTCCCAAGTAATTGATGAGGGAAACGTTCTTATTTATTATTTTTAAGCACTTCAGAAGAAAGGGGGAAACCTGCTTTCATTCATTTTTATACTGTGGAGGGTATATTTTTTTAAACATTTGCTTTCCTCCCGATGCGGACTTATAACATTTTTAATCTTTTGAAATGTTCAAGAGTACTTATTCTTTCATTTTTGTCTTCAACATGATGAGGAAAAAGAAGGTATCCCTTTATTTTTATAAATTTTTATAATAATACAATTTAGTAAGGGGGATGGGGAAAGTAGGCAGCAAATCCATTCATCTGGCGTACACTGTGCTCTATTTTAAGTGGATTCTATACTTTTTAAGTACACATCTGCGATTTAAATATAAAATATATTCAAAAGAAAAATCCGGGATTTCAAATAAATTTTATTTTTTTAAAACTTAAGGACATATTCAAAAGAAAGTTTTTGAGTTGCATTTTTGATAAGTTCCATTCTTCGAGATTTTAGAGGAATGACAATTCCTCTCGATGATTATTTATATCAGACTTTCTAAAGCTTTTTCTTCTAAGTATTTCTTTTCAATGACCATTTTTTATCGGATAAAAAAGTGCACAGTTTTTAGTTACGAATGAAAACAAGCAGCAATGTCCTCTCCTACATACGGCATTTTCATGTTTAACTTCGTAGCATGTTGAAAATAATCGGGATTAAATTTTAGAATTGTTTATCATAACCGGTTCAGTTCGAAATGTTATATTCATTTTCTATTTAGGTGTCAAGATATGAAAGGTGTGTAGGTATGATATAACATTTACCTTATTTGTTGTGTTTCGGGATGATAAAGTTCTCAAACACAAGGGCATATAGACAAAAAGTTTCTCTGCCCATCAAATATTTAATCCAAATTCAAACGAGAAGACTACATTTTTGGTATTAAAATCGTATATTAAAATGCACTCATCCAGCTTGCAGTGTTTTTAAGTTATCAAGTTCACATTCTCAAAAACAGATACAAACCATTTGGACTTAAATAGATAGACCCAAAATGTATCTTTGACCAGTAATTGTAGTAAATTTATATACCATATTGTATGCTAATTTTTTATTGTTATAACAGATAATTTATCATTGAGGTATCAAATTTCATGTATTTAATTCATTGCATTTTTTTAAAGTTTCGTCCTGAAGGGCATTTGAAAGAAATGCAATGGTTTCTTAAATAAAAAATTTGATAGAAATCTGCGGTATCCATGAAAAGACAGCATAACAAATTTCATCCATCTAGCCTGCAGCATTTTAAATATTGTGTGAGAAAGTGGACAAAACAAAATATATATTTTCCAATATTTTTTTTGTACCTGAAAAAGGTCCAAAGTCGGGCAGTTCAAAGAATCATTGTAAAATTTTTAAACCTTTTCTTTGTATGCCTTTGATAATGAAAAATTTAAACAAGTGATAGATACTTTAAATCAAGTTGAACAAAATAAACTCAAACAAATGAAACTTATATAAATCTCATTGATAACTAATGAAAGAAGTCTCTCTGAAACCTTCTCGCAAACTCTCCATTAAAATAAATTCAAACAAACGAAATTTATATGAATATCAAATGTCATCAAGTTATAACCAATGGATTACTCTCACTGAAACATTCTCGCAAATTCTTCAATAAAGTAAATTCAAACAAATAAAAATTATATAAATATCAATGATAACCATCGGGAAGTATCTCATCGAAACAATCTAAAAATTCTCCAACAAAATAAATTCAAACAAATGAAACTTATATAAATCTCATTGATAACCAATGGGAGGGGTCGCCCCGAAATATTCTCGCAAACTCTCCAATTAGGGTTTAATCATCCTTTCTCTGCATAAAATTTTAGACATTGAGAAAGGCAATGAATACCTTGTATGCCATTGGTGAATGAGAATTACGAAATACAGATCTTGGGCAAATCTAGCATTTTCACTTAATCTATCTCGAGAATACGTATTTTGGCGCATTTTGTCTACCGGCTGACACCAAAATTTGACACAAAGGCATAATTGTAATCGCAATATACATATCGAATTTCATGGGTTAATATTTTCGCTTATAAGTTAATGCGTTTGCATGCATATCAAAGAACATACCAAAAGTCGGTCAATTTTTTTTTGTCGTGTCCGTGTTTTCACGGAAAGGGGGTGCAGTAGCTTCTGAGGGTAAAGACCCCTGAGCACCCAGAGGGCAGAAGTGTGACTTGTAGCTCACCCACACGACACAACCCTTTTTAGGGGGCGGTCGAACTCATTCATACACTCATTCATCCCTCCGCAAGTCATAATTTAGATCCAAATCAGAGACTGACTCATCCCTGATTCAGTACCCCCAGAGGTATCGTTTTGTTATGGCAACTTGGAGGACTTTGCAGCCTCGACATATTTAACGTGCCCCAACTGCCATTAGCCAACACGGTGGTCTTTGGCCGAGACGAGGACAGAACCCACGACCTTTCGGTTACGAGACTGACGCTCTACCATCCAGGCTACCGCGGCCTAGTCGGTCAATTGTTTGAAAAATTTGATTCAGAATCCAATATTTTGAATAGTAAATCCGTGCACCAAATTTGATGCACCCAGCTCTATGAAAATAATTTTATCGAATTCACTTTCAATCGAACAGACATGTAAACAGTTTCTGTCATAGATTGCTTTCATAATTTAATAGAAATATCCCATATGGATGAAATTCCATAAGCCAAATTTCCGTCGCCTGGTTCAAGGCGCCTTTGAGTTAAATTTGTGCTCAAACAAATAGGCGAACCCAGGCATAATGTATAAATTGTGTTTTTCCAAATCGGGGAGGTGTGAAATATGGAGATTCATCAAAAATTCAAATACGAATTTTTTTTTTTTTTTTTTTTTTTTTTTTTTTTTTTTTTTTTTTTTTTTGCGATTTCAATATTTTCTCTATATTTTGAATATGTAAGCGTAAAAAACTAAAATAAAATTTCAATCAAATATTTATTTTATTTCAAGTTATCTCAATATTCAAAAAATTATTGACTACTTAATTGATAAATTGATCGTGATAAAAATTATCTGTGTCATTCTTAATAAAGTTGGATATATGAAGTTTAAATATCTTTTCTGTGTTCTGATATTGAAAACTTCCTGCCATGGAGAAAAAAAAAGCATAAATTAATCTCTCCACTGATAATCTTACTTTATTTCTTATAAAACAAATTTCAAAAAAACTGCAGCTTAAAAGAACCTTGCATGAAAATTAAGAATTTTGAGGACGTGTTTATTATTATTGTAGTTAAAATAGAAATCGTTTTAAAACATGATAATTTTTTTAATTAACAAAGCTTTGGTAAACAAATAACTCCATCTTAAGAGAATAAATCAAGTTAACAAAAGAAACGTAATTATAATTAACTTTCATAAATTAATTTAAAATAAATACTCTATTTGAACTCGATAAAATTTGGGGTTTACTTTATTTTTCTTAAGGCAGAACGAAATATTCTTAGCAACAAATTAATTTATAAATGTCCACTGTAAACTATTTTATTATCTCTCAACAGAGCTACTATTGTTTCATAAGTTATAAACGATTTACAAATTGTTAATATATATTTTGATCACTTAATACTGTCTTCGCAATCAAATTAATTACTTTTATTATTTAGAGATAGTAACGTGTTAATACCTTAAGCTAGAAAGAAAATTGTTGTAAGCTCCCGGCAAATGTTCAAAGAAACACAAATTCGATATTTTATTTTCTTATCTCAAACTATAATGAAGTGTTAGTGAAGTGTTAATTGAACATTAACTAATCTAGTTAATATCTCAAACACGTTTTTTCTAATGAGCTATTTTTATAAATTCTTTTCTTAAATCAATCTCATATCCATCAGTTTGTTAATACACCATTTCCAGCCATTTTAAAGCTCATCTTAGTGATTTTTAGATAGCAAAATAGAAATCGTAGAAAGACATGGTAAGAGATCATTTGTAAGGGAGGAAGTGACAATAGTTTGTTTCATAGAATTCAATCGTTAATCATTGTTTCATAGAATTCATCGTTCCTTGTTTTCGATGAAAATCAAAATCACAGTTATTTATCATGTTAATTTATTTTATGGGTGTTTTTTTTTTTTGTAAAAAAAAATACTTTGTATGAATATAAAGATACAAACTATCTTATATCAAACTTTGTATCATTAAAATGATACAACGTATCTTATTATAAAGTTATTTTACATCCTATATTGTTTCCTATTGAATTTGCATTTCTGTTTCGTCTTTTCCGGCAGTTTTCAGTTGGCTGATTTCATTTATTAAGTACCCGAAAAGATAACGAATTCAAAAATTTGAAGAAATTGGAACTCGTTATCTATTTATATACTAATAAATGAAATTTGTTATATTGCATACGATTAATATACCAGATAGGTTAAAGTTTGTGTCAGTTTCAGAATGTACTTAAGATGCTTTAAAGTGTGTGTATGTGTATTTTTGAAGAGAAATTGATCTATATCTATGCTGCATGAATTAAATTCCTCCGTACGTCCAACATTAACAACAAACTGAACTTTTTTTTTCGAAAGGAAAGTAAGAAAATGTGGTCCAGCTATGTAATCGCTGACAATCTCCTCAAGTCGTCCGTGGTCAGCTTAGGTTTTCAGTTGGTCATCAAGCATCAGTCGAAGGTCACAGGGCTGAGACCAGGTTTCTCCAAATTTTCGCAATTTGCAAAGGTCTGGTGAAAGATAAATTCACGAACATCATCTTGCTGGCGAGAGCAGAGTCAAATTGTTGAGGTTTTTCTGCATCGTATATGAGAAATCGTTCGTATATGACAAAATAAAAAGATAAAGGGAATTTTAAGAATTTCTAATCATAGTTTTTTTATCAGATTTTATTCACAAGAACTGAAGAATGTTTCATCTAAGTAGTTTCTTGAAACCGCTTGTTGCCCTAATTGCTTGCTTCTAAACGTGTGGGTGATAAAACGAATTTTAAAAAGGTTTAAATTGAGCATTTAAGAGTTATGGGAAACAAATTCAAAGCTGGATTCCATTTGAATCCCAAAGAAGCACACTTCTTAAAAGGCTCATAAAAACTACTCCTTTAGTTTGTTATAATTTTATGTATGAAATTTGTAATAAAATACTGCAAATCATGACATTTTTATTGATAAAGATTTTGACAAACGGTCAAGTGACAATTCCTCTTGTGGTCTCGCTAGAGATGAAAAGTCAATATTTTTGAAACCCAAATCTATGGGATTGCAATACCTCCATAAATTTAAGGCTTGCATGTGGGTTGGAAAAATTCGGTTGATCAAATTTTTTTTCAATAAAAATTTGGGATACTACAAGGAATTTCACTATATATACAGTGAAAAAATGTTATTTTTGAAATTGCTTCTTTCTGAAAATACGAAAGAAATGCGTGTGTAACATTGTTTCCAATTGTACAAACAGTTTCTAAAAAGAGTGACAGTAATAGTAATATCAGAAGTCCATTTTTCTGTCTTGTAAACGTTGCATAAACAGACAAAATAATTTTATTGTAAAAAATTTAGAATTCGAAATATTGATAAAACTCCACATTTCAGAATTCCCTGAGTTAAAAAAAATAATTTTTAGAATTATGTCTTAAAATATCAAGATAATTCAAAACTTCTCAGTTGATTTCTATAAAATTTTACACGAAATGCATTCGAAGTAAATCTGTCTATTTACCCGGCTGTCCGAATATAATTTAAAATGATAATTACAACACGAAGAGAATTAAAAGGCTAGAATTTTGTACACAGTTTTTAAATCTAAAGTGTTGGTATGTATCCAATTTTGAACAAAATCAATCGAGAGCTTGACCGTCTGTCGATTTATGCTGTCAAAAGCATATAAACCAGATGACTTAAAAGCGTAATAACTTAAATATTTGAAATTCAGTATGTACAATTGTAGCTTTGTGAAAAGTTTGGGCTTCAATCAATTAAAAAACGGTATCCAATTCAGGTATTCAGTTTTCTCATATTTGTGTGTGTATTTACTGCATCCCAGAGATTACTCGCCAAAAATTGCATTCTTATACACTCTTTTATAACTATTGTTCATTACTGATATAAATTTATAAGCACAAGTACATTCATGCACAAGTACAAGTGTAATAAAATTTCGGAGAGACCACTCCAGCTGATTAATCACCACACGTTTCTATGGGACTTCCTGCTGAAATGGACGGATTCAGTAAACAAACATTAGTTGTCTTTGGAATACCTTTCATTAGTTTTCATTGTTTAATCTATTCACGAGTAATGTATCTGTGATTTTCTCTTACTTCTAGTCTACAAAATATTTTTTTAAATCGTCTCATAATTAAAATCTGTTAAGTTTAACAATCACAATAATTAACGCCTGTCATATAATTCATAAACTGATTTTAAACAAACTTATCATAGCAGATACTTTAGCATTACTTTAAACAATTCTGTAATAGCGGTTATTCTCTGTCTATCTTTTACCTCAACTGCAGCAAGTTAAACCCCTATTTAAATTTCGAGGATATAATCCTCGTTCGAAAATGCCACCCCTATTTCAATTTTGTAACACTCCTTGCGTATTTACAAACAATCCAAAAGTATTTTTGGCCATAACATATATTTTCTGAAATGAAGATATTAAAATTAAAATATGCGACAGTGCTCGCAGCACTTATAAACTCTTTCTAAACTAATTCATCAAGGCAGCATTGCTTAAAACAATTCTGTAAAGGTATATTCGGAATAAACCGCAATTATTTCTTCCTTTTACCTCAACTGCAATAAATTAAAAGTTGCCTCTAAGCTTTACTTTATTTTACGGAGCTTAAATTGAAACAGCAGATTCATATATATTCTGTTAGAAATAAAAGGGGGAATAGTTTTGGCCAGAAGCTCGCCGACTTAGTTAAAAAGAATTAGTTGAAATATCAGAGAGGACTGTCTGCTAAAAAGAACGTTTGGATAATGATGTTTCTTTTCAAAGTAATCTCTATAAAACAAAGAGCTTCCTCCAATCCGAATCCACTAAAGGAAATTCTCCTCTTGAAGTTAGCCCATTTAATGACTAGGGGGTGGAATTTTCTTTCCTTTTGTCTGCGCCTGTAATCCTACATCCAAGAAAAGACTTTCTTAGAGGAATCCGACATGTGACCACTAATGAGGACAGGCTAGTCGTTTTGGAAATGGTTCAGATCTGGCTTCTGTCACGATGTGTAACATGAATCCTGTTGCAAAAGTTTCTTAAAGAACTCGAAACAAAAGGAATAGAGAAGAATTACTGGGACTTGCCAAGATATAAAATGGTTGCGGAAATTATTAATCATCTTTAGGAAGGAGCGCTTTTAATTTGTCAAGTGCATTTTTTCCTCTCATTGTGCTTCTTCATCTTTCCTTAATAACCTTTATTCAATCTTTTGTGTTTGGGTTACATAAATTGCGCCTGTTACCTGCGAAAGATTTCAATCCAAGTCGGCACACTTGCGATGGTATATCATGGCACCATTGAGACTGCCAGAACGAAATGAACTTAGACAAGATATATATTTGAAGATTATTTTCAGACATTTATGGCATTTTCTACAGCTTTAGAACTGAGCAATCTTAAGAATTTCTGAGAAATTATAGTTGCCGAGTTTGCAACTACAAAGCACTACGTTCCTTCAGAGTAATTTTACTTAATTCCTTCATGCCATTAGCTTCTCTTTCGCTAACTGACTGCTTAAAGAACAATGGTTTCAGTTGAATAAATTAATATCAAAATGAAAATTTATAATTACATATTTTTTAAAAAAATGTTAAAGGACAAATTAATGAATTGTTGGTTTCTATCCTATGTAGAAGAATTTTTTTAACTATTTGAGAATAAATTGAAGTTCAGAAACATTAGAACTTAGGATTAAATTTTATTAGTAGTAAAACTGCTTCACGTTATAACTTTTTAGGTAAAATTCCGCCTTATATTATTATTCATGATTTAAAATTAAATTTCATTTGTAGTACAATTATTAAAGAGTCATTAATATTTCGTTTTCTCTTCCGATGGGTTCGATTCACTTAAATGTGAAGGATTGTCCTAATTCTGGGGTATTAAGGATATTTTCTTCAGAATGTTTCAGAATCTACAGAATTTTTTAAATAAAATTCCCTTTCTTAGCCAAATCTTTAGTTAATTAAAGAGACCAATTAAGTTATAAGACAAATCTTTTATTTCTTCATCGTATTATTGGCCACATAGTCACTTATTGCACAGGATATTATTCTTTTATGTTCGTTGGCAGTTGAAGTGAAATAACCTTACTGTAACAAAAAAAAATCAAGTTTGGGATAATCTAGATTCCATTATATATGTATACTAGCTGGTACCCGGTCAGCTGCTGCAGCCGAAAAATAATAATATTAAGTGAAATCAATCAATAATTTTGCAATGTTTTATCGGAATAGAATTAACGGTGCGACAGTATATAAAATACCAGCAAACAAATATTAATTTTTATATATTAGATTTGTGTATTCTTTTAGAATTATAAAACTTGGTGTTCTTTCAGAATGGTAATGAAAGAAACTATTTATTGTATGTCGTGATTCGTTTAATATTCGTTCAGAATTCTCAAATTTAATTTTAGGAAATATTTTCTTTTCAAATTTATAAAACAAAAAACATATTTGCACCATATAATCGTTAATATAGTTGAAACGATAATATATGAAAATTAAGCAAAATTATTTTTGCTACAATATTTTTGGTGGTTACTGCGAAAAACGCTAAAATTTAATTAAAAAATAAAAACCCCATGGTTGGTCTCCCCAGAATTTTCTTGCATAATCTGTAATAAAGTTGCTTCCTCTGAGAATGATTTGCATGACACTTACGTACTATTGCTTCAAAATATTAACCTTTAACTTGAATTTAGCATTTCTTCAGAATCTATTGCCTCCTCTGAGAGTTATTTGGAGATGAATCCTTTTTAAATAGATGCGGTTGAGATTCACTTTTTTTTATTTTAGATAATTGTAATCTCTCTATAACCATCCCGTAGGTGTAAACAATAAGCTGACCACGTTTCATCGTAATTAGACGAACGGTTGAGGAAGGCATAAAAGGCATACACACATTCATTTTTATTTATATAGATATATGCCAAGCGTAAACCTAGTTTTTTGAAGCCTTCATTTACACAACAAAAACACTTGTAGTCAAATGTCTATTATTTCATATTTAGCAAATTTATATTAGAGCAAAAAGTTATGTTTATCATTCTAAAATAAACACGAAAGTTAACCTGAGCTATGCGCATGGGTCACGCAAACCATCTCTGCCAAATTAAATGCACTTTACAATTTCCAAGGTTTTGACCACTTCGTTCTCACAAATTGCGAAGTTCAGTTTAGTAACTTCCCGTTTTAGAGCAATACTAGGGCTATTTTGGTACTACATTCTAATTTTAAACCACAGTCATATAACAAGAACTACACGGTTGGCTCCCTCTCTCCAAATCAAGAACCTAAAAACTTCCGATTCCAAAGCCGAGACCTGCCCATCTGGCCACTGCATCCCTCACATGTTGCGAAAGAGAAACTATTGCGTGTGCCAAATATTTTTATAAATACAGTCTTCAGTACAGTATTACTTTAATTGACAGTTTTACCATCAAATTCACTTAATTCATGATATTCAATGCAGATTTTGTAATCCAATTTCTTCTATTAGTTCAAAACAAACCTTGCTTCTTTGAGGCATTGAACCTATGTCAATAAATATAAAAAATTTGAATCCATGCTTGCACTATCCCAAATTTTAAAAACTAATTATATGAAGCATAAATACCATAGCATATAATTTTTTAGTTATCCTAAAATTACTTCCATGATTTTTCTTGCCTTATTAGGTAAATAATGACTCGGTTTATTTAATTTATAATAATTTAAAATTTATTACATTTTACCTTTTACATAGGGTGCAATAGATATATTGAAGTTACCCATAAATAATGTTAGAGTCATTAAAATTCACCAGAATGTTGCACTTTTAAAGATCTAATCATTAAAATTAATATTTAGTTCTGATATTTTTATATGATTTCTGCATTTTTATTGAGTATGGCAGACATTTTATTCAGCATAAATTAAGTATATATATTTCTAGAACTCAAAAAGTCCAACACCATCAAAATGTAGTTGCTTGTAGCTTTGGTGAAATTATAAAAACTTCACAAAATAAAATGTTTGGCATTTTTTAAGTTTTAAAATCCATTTGGCTAAATAATTTCAAAATTATTCCGTTTTTACGCCTTTACATTAATAATTATTTGCTAAAACTGGAATTTTTTAAATATTCATATGAAACGGTATAAACATTCCAAGAAAAACTTTTAAAAGAAATTAATCACTTGCTGAAAACTCATTTTTGATTTTGATCGTTTAATAAATTTACATTAAAATTAATGGAATAGATCATAAAATAAAAAGTACATAATATTTTAATAAAAAAAATATAGTTGTAAGAACAAAATCGTAAATACTCAAAAATACTCAATACAGATTGGAATTTTAATCAAATTTATAATATATTTTTTAATCATGAATGGTTAGGAATTCTCTTTCATATGATATTCACAAAATATTAACTTTTTTAAAGAGTTATTTTCCTTCCCTCGCATTTTTACAGTTTTACTTTGGTCACCATGCTTTTTTTATTTTAAAATACTAGTTGATAGAATACGAATAAAAGCACGTTTTTTTTAAAAAAAATCTATCGTTTTATTATTTTCTACTTCTAAGTTCTTCTTCTCTTTTATAGAATTTTGCAATCAATTTTTATTCGAATACATTATGAGATGGTGCCACTTATATGGAATCAAAATTTAATTAAAAGTGATCAATTTATTTGTCATTAAGGCCTGAAAAAATGAATTATATTGTTATAGAAAATACACTGCTGTATGATATTGTCAAACACTGGCACTAAGACAAGTGAATGAAAACTCGATTACAATGTTTCATCTTGGCAAACATAAATTTGAATATGAAATAAGTCGTTAAATTTAATTATGTAAAAAAGACACTATGTAATTTTTTTACCAAATTTCAAATTCTTTTAGTTCTCTCTCCCTCCTTGCATGCATATATTAAGAGAACAAGGGCAATAGTTAGGAAAAGTTGTCTATAATCATAAACAGCGGGCTGTCAAAAAATTATATATAAACTCATTTATACAGATAGCACCTAATTACATTTCTGTGAAGTATAACAGAGTAATATTAACTTCAAAATAAATGCAACTGCTTGCATATCTATTCGGTAATGGTTCAGTCGTGTTGTTCTATCTGTGATCGCTTATCTATTCATTAGGATTAGTCTTAATCCGTGAGCTGTCTTCCCAGCATATCCTTCAGAGACAACTTACGGAAAGAGTTTGATATTACTTCTTATTTTCTCTGCCCATTCTGTTGTTTCTCCTACGCATTAGCTTCACATCCCACGAGATACATTAACGTAATGATTATTTATAGACATCATGCTAAGCCTGCGATGGAAAAAGTAGAGTAAAAGTTTCCCTCAATTTATGAATGTGCTGAGAAAGCTTCGACTTTGTATCATTTGTCTATTATCAGAATAAGACACGATGTTGTGAATGTGTCTGATTTTGTCATTGATTAAAAATGTTTCCCGATCAGTGTCATTCTTGGGCTTTGGATTTTGACTGAAGATAAATATTAAAAATAAAGACTCGTTATAAAATAGAAACATATTTTGAATCATATTCATATAAAATTTTAGAAAAATATTTAATATTTTGATGTCTTATCTCCTCAAATAATATTCGATCATATAACATTTAAATACATCCGCTTATAATTTTCACAGAATATAAAAATTTTACGGTGTAAAAAGTAGAGTGAATATTTCCATCAAATTAAATAGAAAAAAATACTCTATGTTATTTGTCTATTATCAGTATAGGACGATATTCTTTTTATTTTTCTAAGTTTGTCATTTAAGAGAGATTTTTTATTGATGTAGCTTAATAGAGCTTGGTATTTAATTGGAGATGAATTTTAAATTAAAAGTACTTTTAAAAATATCATATAGAAATTTTCTATAACCATGTCGTATCGAATTTTGGGGAAATAATTATTTTTGTGCCGTCTTCATTGCTTAGATTAATATTTAATCAGGAAGTACTTGACAACACTGACTTATAATTTAAAAAGACAATGCCATTCATTCGGTAGAAAGGTAGAGTAAAAGTTCCCTCAATTTAGGAATGCACTGAGTCAATTATCAGAATAAGACACAATATTATGTGTGCTTCTGATCTTTTCATTGTTCAAACATTTTTTTCTACTTTATAAAAAAAATGCCAGCATTTTATATAATAATTTCACATGAAGTTAGAATAATAATTATTATTAGAATAAAATTAATATTATAATAATAATTATTATAGCAGCGTCTTCATTTCATCAGATAATTTTTAATCTTACAATATTGAAATACATTAGCTTATAATTTATGGAGATTATGCTAATCTTTGGTGGATGAAATGTAATAAAAGTTTTCTCCGTTTTAGGAACGGGCTAAAAAAGCGTCATATTCTATACCTTTATAATTAGTTGTCTATTAGGATAATGCGAAAGGTGTATATCTTCCTGATAGTGACGTTATTTAAAATGCTTTTTATCAGTGTAATTTAGAGTACTTGGAGTTCAATTAAAAATTAAAATTATATTGAAGACGAAATTTAAAGATATGTTAATTTAATTTTTGGCATAGATTCTTTATAAAAAGAATTATTATGCTGGCATCTTCTTTGATTCAAATAATATATGACCATTTAATTTTATTTGTAGTCCGCTTAGGTTCTAAGAAATTTTGCAACTTTTACAGATGAAAAATCAGAATAAAAGATTCCATTAAGTTCTAAATACGCTAAAAAGTATCATGATTTCTATTATTTACTTATTATTAGGATAAAACAAAATTTTGTTTATGTGTCTAGCATTGAAATTGCTGAAATGTGTTTAATATGTAATTCGTAGAGATTAGAATCTGATTGAAGATTATCAGTATAACTTTGAATGAAAATTTCAAAGATTTGCTAAAATTTTATTCAAACTTTCGGTTAGATTTTTAAAAACTTATTATTGCACCATATTATTACATAATAAAATATCATTTGATATCTATTTATAAACAATTGCATTCTAGTCATTTTCATAATTTCAGAGCGTTGGATTTAATAAACAACATAGGAAACTTTAGCAACGGTATCTGTTCAAAATATTTGTATCATTTAAAAAGAATTTATTTTAAAACTACAAACACTTGATGCACTATTTTTTATGCATATTTGATGCACTATTTGTTAAGGAAAAAAACAGTGCATCAAATAAATTTTCTTTTGCATCTGGGCAAATCATTTACTTTTAAATATTCAAACCTTAAATTTATATTTATATTAAATTCTTTAATAATCCTAATACCTTGGGTTTTTAATTTTATATTAAATCAAATAGTAAGATTATAGAAATTGGAATTTAAAAAATTATATTTTTAATTAATATTGTCATAATACTGCTTTAAAAAAAAGAGGAAAAAGAATTAAAGAGTTCTTGTTATTTTAAAATGTCACATTTTCTACAGAAAAAAATCCCACATATCAATATATCATGAGTAAATTATATATATACTGCACATATACAGGTATGAACATTTTTTTCTTCTAGGAAAAATAATATTTTTATGCAACAGAAACAAATTAGCCCTTTTTTTCTTTTTCTTTTTTCATTTGAACACATTTACCTGTAATACGACAATATATTCTGCATTATAGTATTTTAAAAAAAAATAGATAAATATCAGTTATTATTAAATCCTTCTCACGCAAAAAAAACTTCAGCGTTCATAATTCTAAATTAAGCTCACAATTTGTCATCTCCACAACTAATTAAAATCAAATTAAACATTAATCAAGCCATTTAAAATAAAAAGATTTCAGCAAAATTCTGAATTAATCTTACATTAATTTTAGCATGTCTTTAATCTTCAAAAATTTTGATATTCTAAGCCAGAGACTTTTTAATAAATAAGAGAGTCTTAATTATCTTAATTTGTACTCGTATTAAAATATACCACTACAAAGATTAATTTTTATCCACTTAGACAAAACAGCTACACTCTAAATCTTAATCCTATTCTCATCTCGCATTTTAAACATTTTCTCGGAACAAACTAATAATGAAATAAAACCACTCCGAAAAGTAAGAGAAATTCCATTTTATTTCAACATACTTTAAAATTACAAGAATTGCATTTTAAATCGTGAAGAAAACATTCCTTCTCTCTCTTTCCTTTTCTCTGACTTTCAAAAAAATTCGTGGAGAAGAAAATTCCAAATCAAAAAAAGGTTTTTCTGAATTGCAGCTTGAAGTATCGCAGAAGCATCACTTTCTCTAAGTAGTTTCTCTACTGGAAGCCTTAAAGTAGCTTTGGTTACTTCCAGCATTAGGGTAGCAAACTGTATTGATAGTAGCCGGATCTCTGTCAGTAGAAGTGGTAAATAGAATGCCCTTGTTTAGTGAGACTTACTTTTTTTGCCTCTTATACTTATGTGGAATTTTTTGGCTTGATTGGAAGCCATATAACAAGAGATGATGTCGAATCATGAAATATTGAAGAGGTAGTATTTTTTCGTGGTGCACGTTTTCTTCAGACACAAGTAGTTTTCATTTTATAATTTCTACCATTTGAACGCTTTAGTTTTTATCAATGTGTCATTGAGGTTATTCTTTGTCATTTATTAATGTATTAAGCTTTGCAAATATTTCAAAATGACATGAATTTCCCAAACTAAACTTTTAGAATTTGTACCATTTGAATACTTTTTATTTTTTAAATAAGTGTAAGTAAGAACAGGACTCTTACTTAATTTCTACGAAAAAAGAATTTTCAAATTTTAAAAAGGCATAAATTTTATAGGTTTAACTTTATGATTTGCATCGTTTGGGTATATTAAATTTTTTATTTCAATGGCACTAATATTATTTACTGAGAATTGAGCATTTCCAAGCTGTAAAATATCATACATTTTACAGCTTGATAAATCTTGATACAGATAAATAAATTACAGATAAATCTTGATAAATAAGGATTGATAAATCTACAAATGTAATTCATAAAATGAATGCACTATGATCCTGACTAGGAATTTTTTTTTGTTTAAAGTAAGTTAATAAAAATATACTTTACTTACTTAAGTTAATAAATATATACCGCTTTAAAAAATATACTTTGATTAGTATGTATAAGAGATAGATATGTGAATTTATTTTCTTCTTTGTTCCCTTTACTTTATAAACTTTTAATTCATTTTTTTTTTTTTTGAAAATATGTACTAAGGGAATGGAATCAAAAGTCGATTGAATCAAATGATTAGTTTTTAATTAAGTTCTGAGATTATTATAATAATTTACTACCCATAAGAGTAGATAAATGTACAAAATTACTATACGCCAGCACATCAGAAAACAAGTGAAAAATTGATTGCAAATTTCAATTTTTATTGACATGAAACAATATCAAGCTAAATAAAAGTAATTTAACTTAACATTGCAACACTGATGAAAAACTGATGCTTTACGGAAATATTTTTTTAAATAAATCTATCGAAATCACTATTATAAATAACAACTTTATAATCCTTGGTTAAGTAAAAGTACCAATATTCGAAGGAAAAAAGGTGTAATTACAAAATGGAAAAGATACTTTAGAATTTATCTCTCCTTAGCAAAACAATATTATAAAAATTATCCTATTTTTAAAGTCTGAAGGCCATTTGCATTTTCAAACCATTAATTCAGCGGTATTTTAAGTTTTGAAATTATTTTTAAAGTGAAAGTAGAATTAATACCGACAGGAAATATATTAGAGTTAAAAAACCATTTTCTGTAATGCGAGTTGGAAAGAAATTAAACTCTCCTGAATATGGGATAAATATTGATGGAATTTCAGTGCTTTTTCAATGGAAGAATAAAACTGAGCAGAAATTAGGGTCGTCTTCTCACCTATGATTTAGTATGAAAAGTCCCATCTTAATCAGATTATTTTGCTTTTCAAAATTCCTTGTTTTGATTTCTACGGTTTATATTAAATGGTATTTTTGAATAATATTGCTATTTCCAAGTAATAACAATTAGTACATTTGTAGTGAATTATCTAAATTTCTTTTATGTTTGGTACTCCAGTCCTATTATTCATATAATATTTAATTAATATTATGGAAGTAGATAGAGCAAAATGCAGGTTATGGCTACTTTATTTCTACCAATGATGTTTATAAAGAACCAAACAAAAACCTTTTGCATGCACACTCATTATTAGCAGCAATAAAGGTAAGGGCCAAACAATCCCTACGAAGTCTGGCTTCATATCCCAACTTAGATAAAACATCAGGCCCTGTTTGTAGATCAGAAGTAGATTTTAAATCAGAAGTTTTCAGACAAACGTCATTTTTCTGGAGTAATGTAGAACTCAAACTCAAGTAACATCCTCGTCATCTGACCATGATTTAAAATTACGATGCCTATCCCCACATGGCCATCTTATTGTTGAAAACAGAGTATCAATATAAATTAGAATTACTCTTATATCTGATCCAAATTTCTATGATTGTATTAATCCTGCAATAATTTTATATCTGAATATCATTCAAAATAATTATTTGATATTATATTTTATATATATATACTTATTTAAAACCATGTTTTTATGATATACTTTTAGGTCAGAAATCAATATAGACATATAGATTTATAGTGGACTAAAACCACAATTTTCACTAAATTGAACTAAGAATCATATTTAATAAACATTAAATGCTGATGTAATTCTTCTTTCATGTAATTATTCATTACAGGACATCCTTAATACGTTCTATTTTTTCCTTCAATATGATTATTTTTCGTGTCAATTGAAGGTTAACTCACTTTAGTTCTCATTTATATTATTTTACGCTTTAGTTTCAAGCAGAGAAATAAACTTTTCTCTTTTGAAAAGTGGGAAACTTCTGATATTCCGTTACCACATTTCTTTTCTCTCATACATTATATTAATTTCATGGAGAAACTAATGCAATGGTCCAGAAATACGTTCTTTGCATTTTGATGAACCTCCACATGTAAAGCCTTTTTGATACTGAAAAACAATTTTGAAATTAAATATATCTGCCTATGAACTGGGCAACTAACAAGCATAATAAGCTAGCTAAGTGAATGAAATTTGGTTCATTCTCTTTATACCAAAATTTTAAACTTAAGACTCAAATTTCAGTAGGTTTCTATCCCTCTATGTATTTATAAATTCGATAATTCAAAAATAAGGGAGTACAGAGATAAAATTTAACTATTGTTTTATTACTAGAGCTGTAAATATTAAAGCAAATTATGAATCAAATCAGTCAATGGATTCATTATTAATGATCTGTTTTATGTGTCAGAAACGCAATAAGTTAGATAGGTAAATTTTAGAATATGATCTTCTCAGAAAGATCTGTGTTTGATTTTGTACTAGAAGCGGTAACGGTTGACAATAAACCGATTCATCTACCCTTGTATGTGTAAAATCAATAACTCCAAAATACAATAATGAAATTTAGTTTGAATCTTAACACCCTAATCGTAAACTTATGTATGTGTGTAATGATATTTTAAAATTTAATTTAACCCTAATTAATTTCCAAAGTTTTACCTTAATTCAGCCTTTATTAATTTCCTTCAAAAATATTCCCTTATTTACTGATCCCATTCCACTTTTTCTATTTAATTAATTCAATAAAAGCTTTGTAAAAATGCTTAAATCTGCAATTTCACATATTCTGAATGAATTGATAAAAAAGTATCCAGCCAAGTACATTTTTTAAAAGATACCTAAATTCCCCTTCTTAAATCGACACGTGTAAAGAAATCCCTAACAAAATCTCACAGTATATAAACATTGGGTAAAATATTCTCCCTCTCTTTTATGCTCTATTTCTTTTGTATAGCTGGTGAGCGGACGTTAGTTCGCCATCGCCTCTTGTACATACTTTATGCCTCCTGGGATGAAGTAAAATGAACTTAAAAATTCAAAGTGTCTTCGGCCTCGATCCAACTTCAAAAAATTATACATATATATACGAATTAATTTAACTTCATTAACTGCCAATTTTTCCTAAAAATAATAGTTTTCTTAACCAAACTGAAAATCCTTTATATTTTATCAAACAACATGAAAGATAAAATATTAGTTTCTTACTAGTACATAAATATTCTATTTATATCTCACTATCTAACTATAATATCAGTTTTTGCTTTTTATAAAGTATTACTTTTCTCCGTTTATTCAGAAAAAGAAAATGACTGTGATCCGATATAAAAACATCTCAAACGAATGTTATTTCGATGGAATAAGTCTACTCTTAAATACACAATGGCAACTTATATGTCGTTAGTCTTATGTCAACAGCCAAATGATACCGCTGTCACATACCAATAGGAAGTGAATAAAATAAAAATTATTTAATCTAAGAAAGTACATTTAATACGAAGTCATCTATCATCTCTCAGGCAGCTATCTCAAATATTATAGATCTGCTTTTTTATACATTTTGTCTAAGAAAACTGTTTCTTCTACATTTACATGAAAATGATTTGTCCTAAGTTTTTGTTGTTGTTTATTTCTTATGACATAGACATATTATCTCTACTAAACTCATCAGAAAATGATTTTTAAAAAACATCGCAACTAGTGTTCCTGAAAATTAAATATAAAGTAAATATCTAATCTGACAATCCAATCAGAATCTTTTCATTTCCAATATATTGATAATTCGAATATCTTCTATGTTTCGTTGGACTTCCTATAATTATAATATTAAAATCATCTAAACAATTTAAAATTCGAATTTATTTTAGTAAATTTCAAACCAAAAAGAAAAGAATATATATCATTAAGGCAAGTAGTGGACTGCTCCTAGAGCATAATGTATTCAATACAAAAAAAAAACATCGAAAATTTATCATTTAAAAACTAACTTTGAACACATTAATATGAATCTTGTGATTTATATTGAAATTTTATAATACAATTGTGGTATTCAAAAGTCAATGTACTTTCTAAAAATAACTTATTGTTTCTTTATTAATTTCATATTTTTTTGTTTAAACCCGTATTTTAAAAGTGAGTTTTTATTCCCATTTATAGTTTACAAGTTATCGTTTGTTTTGCTGTAATAACTTTTAAATCAGTTTTTCATAATCTTAATTTTAGGATAAAACATATTTGTAATACTAAATTACATCATACAATCATATAGTCTAATTTTAGTGAAACCAGTTTTCCTTGATCAAGGTTTATTTATTATTGATTTCAGAATTAAAATGTTTTCATAATTAAATGATGCGTCAGTTCAATCCATGGCAAAGATACTTTTTAAGATATGAATTCAGTTTACAGAGATTAAAATCCAAAATCAAATACCAGGATCGTTGAAGCTAACTGAGCAAGCAAACAAGATTTCATTTGATCATTTATTTCAAGATCTTAATAAAAAGAAAGAAAGACTAAGATGAATTGTTGTTACGCTGGTAATCGTTTCAGTTTCTATCGTTTCTAATATCCTCAATGTAACCAGAGATCGCATTATATCAAATAATGATATTTTCATTTTATTACAGATCCCATGATAGAAATACTATACAGGAAATATCTCTGTAAACTGCACTTCATGACAGGGTTTTGCAATTATATGACATGATGATATGTTTTGATATTATAAGTGTTGTGATTGAAATTACATAGATTTTTTTATTTATGATAATTTTAAATTTTATTAACATTTTTCTCAATAATAATATTATAAATTATGTATTAAATCTTTTTAAAAATATCATACACTAATACATGCCGGCGGCCTGGGCAAGATTCGGGCATGGTTGTTCTCCAGCATGTGCTCCATCTGTGAGGTATGTGAATGACCCCCCTGTAAAATGGAGTTGTGCAAGCGAATGTTTGTGTCATCTTCACATGAGATAGAAGTCAGACTTCTGCCCTCGGGTGCTCAGGTGTTTTGCACTCAGAAGTCACTGCACATTCAGCTTAAATCGCTTACAGTTTGTAAAGTGCCATGAGGAACAGCAACCAATATATAACAAATCAAAAACTAATTAATTTAACGCCTTTTAAAATAAGGTTTGATAATGCATAGATCACATTATTCATAGAATCTCTGATACTCACTGTTCTCAAATTGAAAGTTGGGTGCTTTTCTGGTTTTTGTTCAGGCAAAACACACATAAGAGCCAGTTTTTCTTGAAAATAATCCAAGAATACAACCTAATTCTCTCTAAAGATATTGAAACTAATTTTTATTTCAATAACAGTAACTAAGTAACTGTCTTCAGATAGTTCTGGCCCATAGACGATTCCTTATTTCTTCTGTATCATGTATCCTTGAATCAAATGTGGTAAAACATGAATGGGTTATATATGGGTGGATTCTATTTTCAGTAATATTTCAAAACCTCTACTTTTTCGTGTATCCTCCAAGTTGGAGAGATCCAACCATCACGCCGGAAGCATATCACCCTCATTTCGAGGTGCCATCCCTTAGGAGGATCCAATAGAGATGTATATAATATCCTTCTGAGCGGTATAAAAGACGAACTTTTGTATTGAGGGTTAGGCGAGATAGTTTGTCTCTTTTAGAATGACGTACAATTTAGTAGAAATGTAACTATCTATCTCCTTAATCTTTGCAATCAAATTATTGTTGCATTTCGGTTTCAATTTGAGGCATCTATCACTGTAAGAATTTTTATCCTTCTTCACACTATACTATATAACATTAGATCGTAGTCTAAAACATGGCATTTTACTAAGCGCCGTAGTATTTGCACTTAAATTTGAATGGGTGAATCCATTTATTTGGAGGTAGAATAAGACTAGAATCGGCATGTAATATAAAGTAAACCCTCTACTTCAGTTTTATACCACTCTCAAAATTAAGACGAAATTATTTAACATTTTAACCTTGCAAATATGTTTTTGTCACCTAAAAATCTGTTATCCGAGCCGAAATGTTTTGCCACTATGTGAATAATTTTATTAAATTACATTTTTACATACAATTATTGATAGAACAACTTAGCCTTGTACATTCCTAAGGAACTTGGGATAAGCTTATTCTGAGATTATCAGGCTTATAAGCTGATAGTTAATAATTTTTTTAAAACATATAATTAATTATCAATTAACGGGAAAGAAATTTCCTTAACAAGATTAATGCGAGGCAAATGGACTCACAATAAAAATTTAATTTATTGAGAAATTTGAATTAAGAATCTTTGCGTCGAAGAATTTATAACAGGAGAGGATGAAAGTTTTCAGAAAGAAAAAAAGAGGAAAGTGAAAACGCTTATAAAAATATTTTTGCATACTAGATTTAATTAATTTTAAGTAAATAAATATAAATCAACTTTAATATATAAAGTTATAGTAATTATTAGATTCTAATCATTGTAACTTTAATTATTTAAGATTAAGATCATGATTTGAATGAAAAACTATTATATGGAATCCACACCATTTTTACTACGAAATAAAATAATGTAAGAACTACAAAATAAGACAATATAATGAACATAAAATAAAAGTGGAATCTAACTTATTAAACCAAAACACACATCATAAATACAATATAGGAAAGCATTTGACTAAAAAAATTTTTTAAAGAAATAAAGCAATTGAGCAAGCTTTGAATTCTAATTATAGATGTTATTTTAACGATATGCTCATAAAATAACTAAGGCGTTAAAGAAAGAAATTCAGTTAATGACAAATTCGAATTAAGAGCATTCCAATTAGCCAATTTTCACTGCAAAATAACCATACTTGAAAATCCGTGATAATCTAAAATAATCTCTTAATTACTAATTTTTTAATATACTATTAATGATGATTAGATGTTTAATGAGTCCATTTTTCAATGAAAATTTAGGAACCTGCAATGACACGCTTTCAAAATATTTGTCAAAGAAATCACTTCAAAGTTTTCATTTTTAAATCAAATGTTTAATTACAAGTTATTCAGACATAAATTTGATTATGAATAATTAATGAAACGAAGTGCTATTGAGTTTAATTTACATTTGGAAATCTAATCAGCTATAGGTCTTATTCCTGAAAACGCTTGTAGCAGTCTCTTCGTGCCGGTTAAACCTAATTGCTAATGGAATAGAAAACTCCGATGTAATTAAAGTATTCTAGACCTTTAAGTTACAAATCATTTCAAGGATTAATTCAAATTAAATAATTTAAAGCAGCTTGTTACATTAAGCTCGGTCAAGGAGTTTTAAAATTTAATAAATTTAGAAACCACTTACCTTAATTGTGTATACGTTGTATAATTAATCTTCTAAATTTCAGCATCACGATACGTTCCTATCTTATAAAAGATAATTTGACCCAAAATCTGATGGTAAAATGGCTTCAAAAGAGAAAAAATTGGATGGTGATTAAACAATTAAAACCTAATTATTCCCAAACTTCTCGGATTCTCCTAATTATCTCAGTATAACATTTAAGTGAGGAATTAAAAAACAAAAATCAGTAACTTTCAAACAGTGATCCCATTTTATATATATATATGAAATGATCGAGATCTTTTTTATTTTGATCATTAATAAATGATACTAATCAGAAGATGATGTACTACGTTAATGCATTAAAATAAACAAAACCCAATAATTACCAATCTTCTGAAATCCTTTAATGATCTTAATGTAACATCTAAACATAGAAGTAAGAAATAATAAATTAACTACTTTCAAAAGTGAATATTATCATTTAACAATTACTATCTATTTAACAATTTTCCAAATATCGTAAGAAGGAAAAGAAATTAAATTTTCTGTATAATATGGAATGAGTTATTTCATATTCATATCAGATGAAAATAAAAGTTATAAAAATCAATATTGGTTACGAAATATTTAATTATTTCAACCTTCTATAAAACTCAGAAAATTTCTTATTCATCATTCGAAATTCTTATATAAAAGAATTTTGTTCTATCTACAAATGAATTCCAAAACAAGTTTGACCAAAATAGGGTTATTACATCCCTTCTCTAATGTCAATCGGAATTTTCCTTATAGAAATGGCAACAAATTTGATATTTTTGATGTAACATCTAAATTGGGTCCTGAAACATTTTTGATCTGAGTCAAAAAAAGGCAATTTGAAAAAATTGAACTCATCCTTAATATGGCTTTATTTTGATACCAAATTCTTTTTTAAAACGTTCGTTATCGAGCTAATAAGATAGAATGATTGCTTTCGAATAAAACGATAATAAGAAACAAATCAGGGAACAAGATGATTTATTCATGGGATATCGTCTAATGAAATTTTTATAAGTTTAGTTTAGTTTAGTTACATTAACGTCCCGTTGTAAAGCAACAATAGGGCTCTATTGGAACGGATTCATCATTTGAACCACGGTCAGATGACGATAAATGTTTATAGAAGAATGTAGCCGTTTATTGATATTATAAAGTATGTTTTGACAGGGCATTCAATTACCAAAAAAAGACTTTTCAACTTATTTTCAAAAGACTTAATACAAATTTACTAAATACAGTTACTCGTTTCCAACGAATAAACTGTATTTTGATCAATGATTCTAAGAATATCTTGAAAAGAATATTATACAAAAAAATTGAGCTCAAGTTGTGCAAAAAATATTAATAAAATCAGAAAAAAATTATGAACTTGGCATTCATCTTTGAAATTCTATTTAGCTTTCATTCAATTATAAGTGACGTTTGAATGCTGATAAATTATTCATGACTAAAACTAAAACATCATAAAAAACAGGACAATTTTTGTATTGTTATGTATAAATTAGCAATTTTTTGATTGCTTGATAAAAGAATGTTTTGAAATTTGAAGTTTTTTCATTTTTACAGATGGATTCATGGATTCACTAATAGAATAAAAAATATATCCTTGTTACATTAGTTTCCCGTAAAAAGAATATCGAAATGATACGAGAAAAACGTGGGTATTAATGCATTGTTATACAAGAAATAAATTTTTATTTCATTATAATTAACTATGATTTAATGACGAATAAAGAGAAAGGAAAATTCTAAACACAAATTTTAATTCCATAATAATTACTAAATATTACAGATGGTATTTACACATTTTTAGCTCTTTGCACTCTGATTCTCACTCATCATTCAAGATGGTGCATCCTTTTGAAGCTTTTTTTATTTTTAATTCAATTTTAATTGTTGAAAATGCCTGCAGAATGGTAAAAAGACACATATTAATTTTTCGAGGAAATTCAACTTAAAACAATTATAAATTAATTTATTTTGCGGAACAGTATAGAAGTTCTTGTATTAAGTGCATGCATCTATCTTTCAGAGTGCAAAGTGTTAAAAGGATATCGATGAAAAAAATTAAAAAGAAAACGTTTTGGAATTAAAAGTTCTAACAACAGCTTATTTACAATACCATCTGCTACTTTTAAATTTATTCTTCGTTCAAAACGACACCTATAAACTAGCCGTGGATTAAAGGACATATTTTTGCACATTCTGAAGAAAAATGCATTGTTCAAAAATGTTGCGAAATACATGGTATTAAAATTTCAAGTACAAAATAAGCAACATTATTAATCGGAAAGGGAAGACTATCTATCTTTATGGCTACATGGAAAGAAAATTCCAAACGAATATTTGAAAAAGGTACTAGTTTCAAAGATCTCTAAAATAAAAATACTGACAAGAAAAAATACGCTGACATGATAACCAATTGCAAAGTCTTTAAATACATCTTTAAAATGAAAAAAATAATAAACGAAGATTTGTAAATTAAAAATGCTTAAAAAATCATATTATTCACAAGCATTTGTCCAGGCATGCCACTTATCGTAGAAAAGCTTGTAAAATCCTGTATGAAAACTATCTAAAAGGAAATAAATTAAAATACATTGTGACCTTTGAGGAAGCATGTCTTTACATAAACGGATGCAACAAAAATAGCTTTGTTTACAGAAAACAAATAGAAAAAGACAAAAAAAATCTGTATTCGTCAATACAAATAAAGTTATAGTAAAGTTTTATAACTATCGCAGGGATCTGCTGAAAAAGGATGAATGAATTGAGGGGGGGGGGGGATAGAATGCTAATCAACTCAATGTTCTATCAAGAGATCGTTGTTTGACGCCGTTATTTTCAGAAGGATTCCATTTCTTCAATCAAATAATTTTCAAGGAGTGAAAATGGATCAAAACAAAACTACAAGTCATTCTTCGAAAAATACCACTGCAGTCCTTGAAAAAAAATTAATACTGAGCCTGGTATTGCTTATATATATTTTTTCAATATATTCCTACGATGTCTCTTGACGTTTTAACCAAAGGACTATGGTGTATTTGTCTTGTGGAAAAGAGCTGTTTCTAAGCACAAACTCACCATAAATGATCAGCTTTGGAAAGTAAAACATGAGAAATAAAAGTCAATACAGCTAGAAATGTTACAAAAAAAACATCTTTTATGCCGGAAATCAAAATACTATCTAAAAAATGGCCATCAGATTGAGCATTTAAAATAACAGCTTTTACTTTTAAAACAACAATTAAATGGCCTCGAAATAGTTCTAGATATGAGTAAATACCCTCTGTATTTGAAAAAATATATTTTTAAGAATTTTTTTATGATCTATTTTTATATATTTTTGAATTTAGTAAGTGCTATCATAAGCGAAAAGAACTTACATCTAATCTCACTTCGAAACGCTTCGATTTCTGAAAAAATTAATTCCTTGTGTGTGTGTGTGTGTGTGTGTGTGTGTGTGTGTGTGTG
>JAPMOQ010015531.1:447056-480888 GCA_026543055.1 Argiope trifasciata | reverse complement strand
GTGGGTTATGTGTGTGTGTGTGTGTGTGTGTGTGTGTGTGTGTGTGTGTGTGTGTGTGTGTGTGTGTGTGTGTGTGTGTGTGTGTGTGTGTGTGTGTGTGTGTGTGTGTGTGTGTGTGTGTGTGTGTGTGTGTGTGTGTGTGTGTGTGTGTGTGTGTGTGTGTGTGTGTGTGAAGAGAAAAATCTCTTATTCCTAATTACATACAATTATTTATTTTTTAAATGCTAAAAGTGATAGACATCCTTGCTCATAAATTTCATGAACATACAATATCGTTATTTATATATCAAATATACTAATTTCATTATTAATTAAAGCTTATTAATTAGAAAAATCTTAAATAACACAAATTTTATCTTGGAATATTATCATACCTAATTTATATTTTGTTCAAAAATTATTAGAACCTCAGAAACTACTAAAAATGCAAAAAATTAACATCAAATATCAATATTTAATATTAATTAAATTGAATCTCGTTTTTGATAGATTTTCTATTTTCTGATCCACGCTATTAAACAGTCTGTGTGTATGTCTACTGGTTAATAAGCTGCAGCATGTCTATGGAGACTAAAATTACCATTTTTATTTTTTCGCTCTATTAAAGACATTTTCTAATTCAAAACCAATCCAGAAACATCAGACGGAATTAACGTCTGTGTTTTAGTGACGGCCACTTCAGCATTTTTATTCCGTTTTTTGAGGAGTAATCTTTGACAATCTTTGATGTAAAGCTGGGGTCATTATCTTGTTCAAAGATGCACTGTTAAAAAATACAAAAAGATTTTGGGGATTTCTCTAGTTTGTGTGACAAGATATTGATTACGTACTTACATAACATCGATCAACACAAATACTTTTAGAGGAAAAACATTCCCGCACCTTCATACTTCCGCTTTTCTGTCTGTAGGATCTACTAAAAATCTTTAACTAATCGTCGCTTCACTTTTTGATACTTTTTCAATTCAAAGACTCATAGAGCTTTCATTTGAATAGAAAATACTATCCTAGAATTGTGAATTTCCTTTTTTAGGGGCCAAATACAGCATGTTTTTATGTTTTGTTTTCATATGAATGATTTTTTATGTACAGCTAATCAACCATAAATTCTTGAATCAACTCCCAGCTGTAAGAGTTGACGCATTCAATTCCAAGTATTTTGACAACGTATAGCGAATCTCTTTAAACCATTTATCGTCTTTTATTGTGTATCGATTTATTTTTTAATGGAATGAATTTTGAATTCACTTCTTTTGCTTGTTTTGAAAAATTTCTGGTTTACCTTCTCTTTTTTTTATAGATCCTGTAATCTCTTACTCTTTTATAAAATAATACACATTCGATTTCAATAATTTATACTTTTTATTTAGGTTTTCATGAATTACATTGTCTTTTCGATCTTCAATATTGCATTGGTGAAAATCAACAAAACTCTCTTAAGTTTTGAGCGTTTTTGTGTACCTAACTATTTTGCAAACAAAAAAAAATTACCAAATAATTTAATTCATTAATAGTTTTTAAACTTACCAAGAACTCCGATTCTTATTCCCTTATATATATAGCATTCACCATCAGGCTTTCGAATGGTTATGAAAGGCTAAAATAGAATGCTTAAAACAATAATTGTTTGACAAAAATGACTGCACTTAAAAAATAATTGAAACTGATGTTTATTTATGGAAGATCAAGTAAGTTATTTAAAAATTAAGAAAACAAAACAAAGCAAAAAAAGATTATTATTATTTATCAAAAATGTTTAATCATGCTTTTAAATCTGCAGAATGAAAATTGAAATTTTAACAATCAATTCTTTCTAATAAATATAAACACCACTTAATCCCCTTCCTTCCATTCCTTTAAGTTTTGGTTCTATTTCAAATATTTAAATTCTTAAAATAGAAAAAATATTATATCATCTATTTTGATTTTCAAAAAGCACATTATTTTGTTTTCATTTAAACTCAGATTTTTTAAGTTGTGCTACAAATTAAATGTGATGTGAAATTTATCCACACCATGAATTCCATGGCATCTCTTCCGTCTAATATATTACTATTTGCTCAATGAAGAAATACTTCCAACTAAGGCTGAAAGAAAAACAATTTTGTCGCACATGTAAATAAATAACGGTAAGATAATGCAAATTATAAGATAACTTGATAAAACAAGAAAAATAATAGACTCCAGCTTCTCTGCTATTTCATATATAACAATTCAGTGAAAAACAAATCAACATATCTTCGTAATCTAAATAAATGCATATTAAGTGTACAGATCACATAAACATAGATCACTATTTCTTCAATAAAGAAATATCACATTCTAAGGCTGAAAACAAAACAGATTTATTATGCTGATAAGACATTTATTTATACGAAAAAAAGCTCCTCTTAATCATATAAAACGATTCAATAAAAACTAAATCTGCAATTCTTTGAATAAATAAATGATGTTAAAAATGTAAGAGACGATAAATTCCTTGTAAACAAATCCAAACCGAATGAGTCACAAATCATTGTAAAAACGGCCGAATGAATAAATAATGCAACTTTGAGTATAACCAGTATTCTTATTTACTTGTCTAACACAAATTACCGCTAAGAAGGATACGCCAAAACTACTTCTAGGACAATTTTATCTTCCCAATAATCTTTACGTCTTTTTTTCTTTCTTTTTCTGTTTTAGAATTTGACTTTTGTTCCGAACTCATAAACCGATATTCCTTCCTGCAATCACTAAAGAACATTAGGAGAGAACATTGATCGAATCAAAGAGGACAATTAGATCCAGGACATTTCGGGATGTTCTTATTGAAAAGTAATTCTTCCTGGAGGAAATTCAATTTCCTTTAAAAACACGTCAAGAAAACCAACGACAGCAATCGTTTCCGTAAAAGTTTCTTCTAGAAGGAAAAGTTTCTGGAAAAGGTAATTTCGGAATCTAAGGACATTCGAATAAAATATAACTAGATAAAAAGTGAACTTTTAAAGTGTGTAGTATTAGATTTTTTAACTTTAATATATTACAGCATTTAGTTACTTGGGTTTTCTATAGTTTATTAGTAATGAAAAAGCAAATCAAGAGGACAATTTTAATACAAATATATTTTACATTGTGTTTATATAAATAAAAACACTATCTATCTGGGGAACATAAGGATAACCCCTGATCGCATTGGAAAATATGATCGGAAACGCCATCTGGATGAGCTAGGACGCTGTTCTTCAGCTCGGTATATGGATCTCAGTCCTAATCATCTAAATGTTCTTCTTTGTGCGAAGAAGGCAGCAATTTATGAATACTGAGATGCCTTTCAAGCGTCTAGTGAGCGGAAAAAGGATCAATAGCTTCTGAAAAGCAGTGGCAAGTGTATTTTTGAAATGATTCACCAAAACATGCATAGCCGCTGGGAAGTGAACGAAAGTGTGAATTATAAGAATACTGAAATCTTTTTCGAAAATTGAACTTGTACACATATTATTCGAATGTAAATTAATGCCAAATAAGGTTTCAAGCCATTATTTGCTTGTGGCAACAAATTTTTCTTGCATCTTCTAGTTTATCCATGAAGCATTTCCAGTCCTCCATAGTTGTAGAATTATGATTTGAGGAGAGGTTTCCACCTCCTCTATCAATGTGTGCTCTGTATTTTAAATCACCTAGCATAATGGAATAAAAATACTAATATAAAGATGAAAGTATTTAATTTAAATAGTGATTAAACACAATATTATGCGCATTTTAATCAAAATAGTGCTTGTAAAATAAAATATCTCTCTAAATGAATGTTTCCATTATATTTTACTTATAACACTGTTAGTAAGTAAGAGAAAAATTCAGATTTCTAACATCCTAATCATAAAATATTTTTGTATAAAGAGTGATTCTGAAATCATGGTACAAACTTTTTTAAGGAATTGCATACAGAATTTCATTTGATATTTTTCAGATGAATTCATGGCATTATATCACAATATATACAACCATGGAAAGTGTCCATAAAGGTCATTTACAAGATTTTCAGATAGATCAGGCATACAGAATCAAGTCTTCGGTAATTTTGGCGCTTATTTTTCTAACAGGACATTGAATACCAAATGAAACACAAAACGTTATAGAGAATCCAGGAATTAAGTAAAAGAAATTGATTCACCACACAAAATTTGCAGCATGGGGACTACAGATTTACAAAATATCAACAAGACAATTAAACTAATACTATACGAAATGTGCCTAGCTTTGGATGGCAAATCTTTGAATATTTAAGAGTTGAATAGGCTTTTATGAACTGTATCCTACTGAAAATGTACCTGCCATGTTACGTACGATTTATAATTAAATTACTTTTGCAAATGTGCTTTTGTCAATTTGTATTTCGTGAAATATTTGTTGAGCACTTTATATTTTGCATCCATTCCTCTCATTAAAACCGTTGACAAAGACTACTCTCAAGCGGTTACCTTTACATTTGCAAACCATGTTCTGTAGCAGGTCCCCCTCGAGAAACCGAAGGGTGAGGTTGTCAGTGAAGAGCTCGTTTACGTCCTCGTCCTTTCGAGTCGCTGACGAGAAAGGTTGCCGGCGAAAAGCTATCTTTCTTTCGTCCCGTTTCTTAGGTTTCCATTTAAGATTGTTTGTTATTTTAAAGGGGCGAAAAAAGCATATCTCAACGAATTCTTAGTTAAAAGGGCATATAGTAACATCGAACAGTGTTGGAAAGTGAGTTCCATAATATCAACTAGTGTGTTTGTGCGATTTATTCATAGCCTGTTTTCTTCAATATACACTGAAGTGACAAAAGTCGTGGGATGACTGTTAATATCGTGTCGGTCCTCCTTTTGCCCGGCGAAGTGCAACAACTCGAAGTGTCATGGAGTCCACAAGTCGTTGGAAGTCCTCTGCAGGAATATTGAGCCATGCTGTCTGTATAGACGTCCATAATTGTGAAAGTGTAGATGGTGCAGGAGTTTGGGCACGAACGGACCTTTCGATGATGTCCCATAAATGCTCGATGGGATTCATATCGGGCGATCTAGGTGGCCAGATCATGCGCTGGAATTGTCCAGAATGTTCTTCAAACCAATCACGAACAGTTCTGGCCCGGTGACATGGCGCATTGTCATCCATAAAAATCCCATCGTTGTGTGGGTACGTGAAGTCCATGAATGGCTGCAAGTGATCTGCAAGCAGCTGAACATAACCATTTCCAGTCAATGATCGGTTCAGTTGCACCAGAGGATCGAGTCCATGCCATGTAAAAACAGCCCACACCATTATGCAGCCACCACCAGCTTGAACAGTGCCTTGCTGACAGTTTGGGTCCATGGCTTCGTGGGGTCTGTGCCACACTCGTACTCTACCATCAGCTCGTAACAACTGAAATCGTGACTCATTTGACCACGCCATGGTTTTCCACTGGTCTAGGGACCAGTCGATATGCTCACGAGCCCAGGAGAGTCGCTGCAGGCGATGTCGTGCTGTCAGTAAAGGCCCTCGAGTCTGTTTTCTGCTGTCATAGCCCAAGGAAGACAAATTTCGCCGCACAGTCCTATCGGACACGTCTTTCGTACGTCCCACATTGATTCCTGGAGTTATTTGACGAAGTGTTGCGTGTCTATTAACATTGACCATTCTACACAGACGTCGGCGGTCTTGGTCCTTAAGTGCAGATGATCGCCCACTGCTCTGTCCATGATGGGATGTGATGCCTGAAATTTCATACTCTCGGCACACTCTTGATACTGTGGATCTCGGAATGTTGAATTCACTAACGATATCCGCAATGGAATGACCCATGCGTCTAGCTCCAACTAACATTCCACGTTCAAAGTCTGTTAATTCTCGTCGTGCCGCCATAAATCACGAAAAACCTGTTCACATGAATAACTTGAACACAAATGAAAGCTCTGGAAAACGAACTGCGCATTTATACTTTTTCGCTACGGTACTACTGCCATCTGTATATTTGCATATTGCTATCCCATGACTTTTGTCACTTCAGTGTATATCATCATAAAGAGTGGAATGAGTAACATCGCCAAAATGTCTGGCTAAGCTGCACAAGGCAAACGGGGAAAGTGTTCCCCTGCCATTATGATTTAATAATGCTCTTTCTGCCGTGCAATCTGATATAAATACTAAGATGCTCAATGTGTATGTGAGTTTTTTTTTAATTTAGATAAAATTTCTAAGCTTGCATGTCATTAAGGGTGGTAGATCGAGTGCAGGAGAATATCTTCCCTTACTGCTTGTAAAATTACTGATTATTATATTTACATATTCATCTCGTTAAAACTTCTTTACAGTGTTGAAATCCCAAACATTTATTATACACTCAATGCAATCCCGTTTCAATAAAAACAACTCAATTTCCTCACAATCATCGGACGGGTGCTACCATAAACACATGAAAACAGCTGACCAAGGAACTGCTTCTTAAATTAAGAGACATAGTCAATAGTGAATAAAAACGCAAAAAGAGGAACAAAGTTCAAAAATAACTTATCTGTAACAGATAGCCAACAACATTCATGGTGTGTTAGATATTATAATATTGAACAAAAATCCAAAAGTGAAAGCATCTGCTCAAACTGATAATGATGAACAGTTCACAGAAATGCAATCGTCCCAGCCAGTAAACAAATATCAAAAAAGTCCTTCCCAGGCAGAAATTGCAAAGAAAAAAACCTAAGAACATGGACGCACTTCTCATATACCCTAAAGAAGAAATTCGAATACAAATGTAGAGGACCTCCTTAAAAAAGAACTCCATCAGTCAGAAATCATTGTTAAAATCAAATCAGTTCGACGAATCCAGAAAGAAGGACTGGCTATCACATGCAAGATTGAAGAACACCTTCAGAAGTTTACGGAAACTCTATGAGAAAAAGAAGCAATTATTGAAAATATAATAACTAAAAAGCCAGGAATGAGGCATACTAGTATTATAATGTACCCAACAACGTAAAGATGGCAGATGTTCAAATGGCAGTTCGTGCACATACGGAAAATCCAGACGATCTGAAACTTCGCTTTAGAATGAGATACAAAACAGAAGACACCTACCACCTCATCCACGAAACTCCTAGAGAGGCATTTCACTGTCTTAAAAACTTAAAAAGGATTGCTATAAATTGGGAAAAGTTTCATCTGAGGGAATTTCATCTTGTCAAGCATTGCTCAGCCTGTCACGCCTTCACCCATACAGGCAATTCGGGCCAGTGCAAAAACGAAATTCCATTCTGCTGTCGCTGCAGCGGAAGACACCACACCTGGAAGTGTATGTCTAATGAGCCTTTCTGTATAAACTGTTCAGAGTCGAACAGTCTCAATGAAACTAAACTGCACATCTACCATATGACCATAGACCCCCGTTTGCCCCGCTACCAAAAGGCGCTAGAAGGATTTAAACGCATCAGGTATTATTAATGACAGCTAACATCACTCTGAATTCTCCTTCAGCACCAACAAAAATTTAAATATTCTCCAAATTAACCTCGGCAGATCGAAAGCAGCAACCACTCACCTCCACCCTGCTATTATAGAATTGAAAACTAGCATTCTATTGGTACAAGAACCATATGTGCACAGTAACAAAATACAAGGTTTACTGATGTCTTGGAATATTTTCACATCCACAAATAAAGCTGCAATTTTTATTCCCCGAATCATCCATAAAGCAATTTTAGTAGCTAAATTGGAAAATACTGTAGCAGTCAAATTCCACACTTACAACAAACCTATAAAACTCATTTCGGCTTATTCATCTCCAATAGCAGATATCAGTGAAACTTTACAAGATATCCGGGATATTATAAGAATGCTAACAAATGAAAACTTCCTGGTAGGAGCCGATCTGAATGTCCACAACCCTTTTTGGATATATCATCGCACCAAATCAGGGGAGTTGCAATAATGGATTTCCTACTGGTTAATAACCTTTTTATCAACAATTCGCAGATGTTCCACCTACCTGCACAAGAAATGCAGATGTGGGTTGGCCCGATTTGACATTCTGCTCACAGGAAATGATCACAAAGATAGCCTCTTGAGAAGTTCTCGAAGAGCCATCGTTTAGTGATAACCACTTTATTCAGACAACAATAAGAACAATAATTACTAACCACATCTTCAATAGGTTTAAAACCCTCCATGGAAGCCATAACAAATTCCAGAAACAATTTCAGTTTCATGTCGATGAACTAATTGACATAATCAAGAACTACAATACACAACAACAGTTAAATGAATTTACCTCCCTTCTTCAAGCAACAATAATTCAAGCCAGCATCATAGCATTTAAAATCAAGAAACAGCCATTGTCTGAAAACCCCACCTGGTGAACAGATGAATTGGAAAAGAAAAGAATTAAGGCATTGAGGCGAAGGGCCCAAATATCAAGTTCAGAAGAAAGATCAGAAAAATATGTGCAATGAAAGACAGGAGCTAAAAAATATATGAAGGAAGTCAAGACAGCCAAAAGTGTTGGTTGGAAAGAATTATGCACTGAAGCTGCAAACCCATACGGGAAACATTTTAAAGCTTCCTTTAGGAAAACCATTCATCCATCTCAACTAATAGTCTTGCACAATATCAATCCAGGAGGAGAACCAGAAAACAGCTCAGGCTATATTAGAATAAATTTTTCCATTCTCAAATTTAACACCATCTTTAACATATGAAATCACCACCCCTCCTAATGACTGCCCTTTCATTAAAAAAGAAGTAGCACAAGTCATTGATAATCTCTCTCATGGAAAAGCGCCAGAATACGACGGTATAGATAATCTAAATCTAAAAACTATAAAAAATAATTTCCCGTTCCTCTTCAAAGAATATTTAAAAATATGTCTTTCACCAGAAAAATTCCCGGATTCATTTAAACTTAGCAATATCATCCTATTTCAGAAAACTGGAAGATACCCTAAATTAGCCGCATCATATAGACCAATAGCTCTCATGCCTACTAAAGGAAAAGTTTTAGAAAAATTACTCACACAGCATCTAATATATTTCTAGAATCAAATAAACTCATCAACAATTGCCAGTTTGGATTTCGTGAAGGAAAATTCATAGATGCTTCTCTTAAAAGGCTTATAGAAAAGATTTATGAAGGGAAAAGGGAAAAAGGCAATATTCTGGTTCTTTCAGCGGACATCAAAGGGGCATTTGATAATATCCAACACCACTCAACAGTCAGATATTTAAATAAAATCCAATGTCACAGAAATTTAAGAAATATACAAGCCAGAAAAATAATCCTCATGATGGCTGGGCCATAAGAGAACTGAAGCAAGGCTGTCCCAAGGATTGTGCAGTGGTTCAGCTGTGTGAAGATTGGTGGCGAATGATCTGCTTAACAAAATCTGGCCTGCCGATATTACTATACAAGCATTTGGTGATGATTTTGTTCTGGTAGTTAAAGCCAAAACAAAAAAAAGTCTAAGACAAAATTCCCAAGAATCAATAACATAATTCCTATCCTGGGCTGACATAAACAATATAGAAGTGTCTACGGGAAATTACATCGTCATTCTGTTTAGTAAATAGACAACAGGACTCTGAATCTATTGGCAGGGAGAAAGAATAAAACAAACACATGCCATTAAGTATATAGGTGTCCATATTGATGATAAATTAAATTGGAATACTCACCTCAAACATTTAGCATTGAAAGCACAGCAACGACAATTTTCTCAAAATAGCTGTCAAATCCTGGGAAATAGAAGAAAACAGAAAAACAGAAAAAATTTGAACAGGACAGTCATTGAAAGGATGCTTGCCCACATAGCAGGTTTTTGGTGCCTCTACTCCACGGTTAAATTATCAAGAAAGCTGTCTTTCATCAAAAGAGGCTTTCTGTTATCAATGACGGAAGAGTACAAGACCACGCCCACTGCAGCACTCAAGGTTATCCTTGTTTCGCCTCCGCTTCATCTGCCGCTCCATATGATGACAAGAATAACTGAACTGGACAGACTCTGTGGAATCGTACCTGATATGACCCACATAAACCCATGCGAATATGAACACAGTGTGACGGGATGGACGACACATTCCTTCAAACATCTCCAAGTGCATCAAATTTCGTTGGAAGATAGTGGGTTTCAGAATTCAGGACTCGGGATCTACACAGATGCATCAAATTCCTCGGCAGAATGTGGAGCTGCATTTGTGCCATGCCGGATGTAGTCACAAAACTCCAGTGGTCAACCAGCCTATTAAAAGTAAAACTGGGCTAAACTACTAGCATTCAATAGAGCAGTAAAATATGCAACCTCTCTCCCTTCATCTGATCCAATCACTATTTATGTCGACAATAAAGCAAGTATATAAGCCTCATGTTCTCCAAATTCCAATAGACAATTAGCAAGAGATGAATTCACCCTTCTTGTAAATCCTCACTTTAAGATCTCATGGATCAAGGCGGGATGAAGCGGCGACCAAAACAGCGGCTAGTGCTAATCAAGATCAGAATACACTGAAGCTTCCAAAATGTCATCTGAAGAACATCCTCGAAAACGAGATGATGTCGAGATGGCAAAAGGAATGGGAAGAAGGCGAAACAGGCCGGTTCACATTCAACTTAATACAGAAAGTTTCTTTCTACGAGACCAACTGAACTGAACCGATACCATTTTTCTCACTGCACACGACCCATTCTCGACTTACCTACACAGATTCCATCTGGCAACTCTCCTTGCTGTAGCTGTGGGGAGATAGCATCCTCAATTTATTGTGCCACCTAATGCTTACTGACTCTCTCATGGCACATGAGAAAGAAAGAACCAAGTCTCGAGGAAGAATGATACAGGAGAGTTGCATCGAATACCCTTTCACCCGGCAAGATCCACTCCACAGTAAACCATATTCACAAATACCAAGACTTCTTCAAGGCTACACAATAGCTGAGACTAAAATCCAGTCAAAATCAGCCGAAATTATGACTTCAAAAGTGTTTAAAAGTACAGTTCTCAAGAAGGAAAACAAAACCACAAGACCCAGACGGACGCTACAGATTTCTGACTCTACAGTAATTGTTTATTTTCAGATACATGTCACTCAAGATGATCTCAAGGTAATTTATCAATCTTTTCTTTTTAGTTAGTATTCTCATTTCGCTGTAAGTTCAACTCATAGTCACCATTTGTTTAAGTATTCTTGTTCCCTCCATCTAATTATTACTTCACCAAAAATTGAATACAGTCGTGTTGAATTTGACAATAATGGAATTATCTCTGGAGAAATCTGGATGGTTTGTCGTCTCCTTCTAACTTTAAAAAAATATATTTCTTCCTTTTTTTCCTGTCCTTCTATTCTGTGCCCATCCAATTGGATAGGTAACTTAGTGTTATAGGCACCTTTAGCACAGGATGGCGTTATGCTGTTATGCAGTAAAAATTACTTGTACCTGTATGCCAGCCCTACTTTTGTAGTCTGTCCTTGATTTTCGAATCACTTTGTAGACAAAAGGCAAATATTTATTCCTGGTGTTTGGAAAAACAACATCAAAAATTCTGCTACTAATGCCAAAAAAAATTATTATACGAAAAGAAGAAGCGAAGTTGGACATTTAAGGGAAAAATTCATTTACATTATGCGAAAGTGAAACATGGCATATTATTTGCACTGTTTTATTTCTACAACGTAAAGATAACATATACAAGTTCCGATTCTACTACAGATACATTGTCTTAGTTAATGTTGTGTAAAATCGATTATAAAGTTAACAGGATTGAACAAAACATTCTGCCACAACTATTGAAATACAAATATTCATTAAAGTTGGGCAGTTGCGTTTAATAAGTAAAGTTATACTTTTTTCAACCAAAATGTGATGTATATTAACTTCGAATCCATTGCATAAAATCTTTTTCTTTCAATCTGCGAAAACCCAAGTGACCACACACTAATTCAATGCAAAATTTCCTTAAGTCTTCTCTCTTTTATGGATAAATTAGTTAATACACCCGGCTTTGGTAGGGACAAAATTTCTTTATAGATAATATTTTAGCGTAAAATCTACTTTTATAGAAACAGTTATATCGTACAAAACCCTTTCCTGCACATATGAATTGAAAAGAGAAATTTAAAATATTAATGGTAGAATAATTCAATGGTTTAGCTTTGCCTAACAAATAATATAATCTGGAAAAATCAATCAACGATTTGATCACAATTGAAATCGTATATTATTTTAATTGGAAACAAGTCAGCTGTTATTTTATATGCTTAAAATAAAGTTAAATAATTTCTGATTAAAATTTTTAATTCCACTATTACTTCCACTTTTTACTAATCTATTGAGTCTTTATTTTTGTTATTGTCGAACAGAAATTTTACATTGAACCTAATTGATCTGAAATCATATTGGTTAGTTTATGCTCAAAATGCTTATATATCGAAATAAGTTTGAAGGAGCAAAGTTAATGATTGGTTTCTCATGTATTCATCATTTCATTTATTGCTCTTTATTTTTACATTCATCAGAATTGTTCATCAAAATCTTTTATGCCATTTGCTGATAACTGTCATATAGTCGTGTCTAAATATATGCATGTATTTACGAATTCCAAATTTTTTTAGAAATTCATAAATATATTTATAATTGAGAAAAAAGATCGATAATTTTAAGACTTCTAAAAGGCATAAAATTAGGGAATAAATTCCTTTCTTAATCCAAATGCTTCCAAAAAATGATTTAACATTTAAAATTATTTGAGATAAGTTTCCAATTCCTTACAGTCATCTAATTTCGTATGTCAACTGGCATCTAACTGCAAGTTGATGCAAATCCTTCAAACTGGGATGTCGTAGTGAGCTAATTGTAATGTCTCGACTCCAAATTCACACCTGATTCAGCTAAAACTTTATCATGCATGCAATTATGATGATGCATGCTAAATTTTCAGAAGTGACTCAAGCGTCCTTTCTTTGATACAGTTTGGAAACTTGATGTCATCGTCGTAGTCATCTGACGGCGATCCAAAATTACGAAATTCGTTCCCCGCTTTCCTCCTGTTGCTTCAAAATGGTATTTAAATACAACTAAATTAAAGTAAGCCTTTACAGTCTGGAACAGTTTTTTAAATTCAATTCCTGGCGAGCATTTCATATACTTCAACAGAAGATTAGTTGATTCCATTCTTTACATTTTTGTTTGTGAACTTTTGTCAGTCAAATATTTAGCAACATTGAAAACAAGTGATATCAGTTTTATATCACTGAAGGATATAAAACAGGTTCTTCAAAAATTTTAAAACATTGTTTCACATAGAAACTTGATTTATAAATAGAACTTATTTCAGATCTCTAGATCGAAATAAGAAACTTTACTGATCAAAAGCATAAAGCGAATACAGAAAAGGAAACAAGAAAATTATTCTTCACAGCTTGTGACAAATTCTGTAAATAAAAAAATGCTGAAAAGTTCTTGCATATCGATTGAAAAGGAAGAATATAGAGAAATCAGAATTAAAAGATATTTTTTAATAAAAGTTTTATTTTAGTTATCGATACATCAGACAACAAAATTCGAATAAGTTTCATAATATATTCCAAATACATTGTCCCAATAATAAATAATCTAATTACATGAAACTTATTTGCTTCTATTTAATTAGTTCGTCCCATATGTTTTCAGTCAAATTTTTATGACTTAATGCTTTTAATGCGTGCGTACTTGAGAATTTACTTCCATAAGATTTTTTTCAATGCACTACATTTTTCTATTTTGTTACTTGAGTTTCCCATGCAAATATTAGTTACATTATATATTTCATTGCTATTAGTCAACACTTTAATTTGCACTTTTATATAAATAATCTCAACGAAAGGTAATACAATCCCGATAATATAATGTTAAAGAATTCATTATATATCGTCGTGTCAAATTAGAATGTTATTGGTCAAAAACCACACACGACGAGACATACTTCTTCTTCTTGTTTACAGCCGACCACACCACCACCACTGAAAGTAGCAGTATCGACAGGATTTGTTGTGGTCGACTGATGAATTAGTATTATCCAACCATACACGACGAAGCATACTACGTTTAAAATGAATGTAGCTGCGTTAACTGCTAATAATTTATGATATGTTGTGACAGTAATCATATATAATAATTTGACAGAAAATGTGACTAACCTATTCAAGTGTTTTACATTAATAAAACGTTTTAGAAAATGAGATATTTTGATATAATAGCGGCAATTTGTAAAAGGCGATTAACAACTAATGTTTCTCGATCACCTACTCTTGTTTCCCCTCATTTACAGTTAAACTAACCATCACAGGAGGGTTAATTCAATCATTATATAAGAGAACGGCGGAAAATAAACGTCCAGGCTACTAATTAGAAGAGAGACAGATTAGTTCAACAAGATGAGCTCAGTCTCAATTGTTTTGCTGTAAAGCAGTTGTAGGTACAGGTGGGGAAAGATGGAAACCTCATTTGTACATCTGAAACAATATATAAAAAACGTTGCTAGACAGCAAAAAATATTCAAAAATTACCATCTCAGATATAAATACATCAGAAAAATCTTTATTCACTTTTACTTTTTTATTTGTTTAAACTTAAAGCAATACTTCAAACATAGAATTATGTTGTCTAAGAAAAATTCTGTTATCTTTTCTTTCAATAATTGACTGTCAATTAATATTCTATTAAAAAGCTACAAACGTGTTCGAAAATCTTGATTTTTCAAATTAAACATGCTTTATACCACATAAAATATTTTTATATTAATAGAAAATATATCAGCAGTTTTTTTAAATAATTTGTTAAATGTCAACAAAAAAGGAACTTACATTCTTTAAACTTTAATTATCAACAATCATTAATATTATTTATGAAGTTAACTTAATTCTCTCTTAAACAATATAGAAAATTAATAAATATTTTAAGGTATAAAGAAAACATATGGCTGATACATACATATATGATGAAAACATATAAGAATACTTTTGGCTGAATATTTAACTTGATTGATTTGACCCTGCAACTATTTTTACTGCTGCTATTTCAAATTCGTAAAAATAAATAAATAATAGAAAACTTATCTCTTATTTTTACGACTATTATTACAATTTCAAAAAAAATCATTGAACTTTTATACATCGAAACAGAAATAATACGAGTTCCTGAAATTAAATCAACATAAATTTAATCAATTTATCTGAAATAGTAATATTCCACATGCCGAAAGAAAACAAAATTCTTTGAAATTTTTTTATTATAAACTCTTTCTGTGTAATCTTGTTTTTACATGAGTTATGTTATTAACTTAATTTCTTGTTCCATTGTAACATTTCCTCCAGTCAAATAATAATACGTAGACAGATCCTTTCAAAGATATAATAAGCAAACACGACTCTTTATAAGCATAAAGCCACTGTTAAAACATAGACAATAAAGATTTGTTCCTAGTGTCAAGGTTAGTATTTATTTTCTTATTTATTAAATATATAAACATAAATATCATACTATTAAAAGAAATTCGATCTTGAGGTTTTGTTAAATCTCTACTGTTTAGACTTCTCGCAGTCTCATAAAACAGATAAAATTTGGTAAGGGCTCTTCAGCTACAACTGTAGATTTCTATCAAATATTGGACGAAGTCCTACTTTGGGAACTATTATTGGGAACTATTGTCTATTCATTCGTCCGTGGAATTTTGAAGATGATAACTCAAAAATTCAGCATATTAGATAACTAAAGTTGATCATAGCATAAATCTTGAACATAATTATATTCTGAATTTTTTTGACTTTGTACTTATAATTATTTCTTGAACTAACGCACAAGAAGTCTAATTGATTCAATTTGATTGCTAAAATTGTAGATCAATGTCAAATTTTAGACCAAAGTTATCAACGTTTGATGGTCTGTTGATTTGCCCTCTGATCTTTGATTCAAAGCCCAATTAACTAGACAGGCGATTTTTAGTCTCTAATTCACATACAAAAATTGTATATCTTTGTCAAATCCCTGAAAGAGGTGGAGAATTGGTTGTTTATTTATCTAATATTATTTATATGTACTCGATAACTCATGAATTTGGTATGCAGTCTTTTCAAAATAGTAGATATATGTCAAATTGTGAGTCGATTAAATAGTCAATATAACTTGTTTATTTTTACTATTCTACAAATCCAAATGCTAAATGCACTACAATGAGTAAGAGAAAATAAATGGATAGAATTTCCTTTGTTCCATATCGCTATTAACTTCCATTCCTTAAAATCAATTTAGCAGAGTAGGATTAGACTTCTTGTGCGTTAGTTCAAGAAATAATTGTAAGTACAAAGCCAAAAAAAAATTAAGATTATAATTATGTTCAAAATTGATGCTATGATCAAGTTTATATAGTCATAATATTAAATTGTATACATCAAGTAATTACTCTAAACTTTTAGACAAAAGTACATGTTTGTGCTTTCCATTTTTTGTCGAGCTTTCATTTGTTCGCTTCCTGTTCTGCAATTCCATTCTACATCTCACATTTGTGTTAATAACGATGTTAAAAATTCATTTAATATATCTTTTATCATCAAGTTGTTAAAATGCTTGCAGAACACGTCTGTTGTTAAGTCGTATCCTCATTAAACTTTCCAATCAAGTTTCGTTTGCATGATACCGCCATCTAATTACTGATCTCTATTTTCCTTCATGCAAATTGGATACTGCTCTTTGTCTCCACTCAACCTCAGCAAAGAATATTCATTCTAGAATTAAATGTCTGGAAGCTAACTACCTTCTATTTAACCTACCTAAAAAATGAGTGCGTAATATTTTTTATCTCTTTACCCAAAGTACCAAAGTCACGTTTCGTTGGTTTGAGCCACCTGAATTGCGAACGACTCGCCGTAAGAAGAACGGCTGGCTATAACGAGAATGGACGTCACTCGTCACGCAGGTGTCAAAACTGTAATTTGACTCATTCATCGCGCACACTGTAAAGCTACTTCGTTTCCACTCCTAAATTAGATTTATTTTCCGTCTTTCAATCAGCAGCTCAGCGCTACTGATGAAGGGCACGAATCAATATTTCGAAAGCTGCTACTTCTTTTCCTCAGACAGTTATGAATAGGAATCCCTCCGTTAAACGAAAGGAGATTAAAATGGCTTTTTTCGCATAAATATTTGCTCAGGTAGGGATATTATATTCCGATCCAAGCATGCATCGATTCGGAGATCCATCACACTTTCCCCCTGCATTATTAAACATCCTTCGTAGCTGTAGGAGTAAATCCGAAAGAAAAAAAAAATCTTCTTTTTACAGTATCCGCTAGATGGCGGCACGATAGGTTTGCAAGTTATGGAATATAAAGAAATTATTCGATTTTTAGTTGAAACACCTAACCGAATCTTCGCACGATATTGTTTTGAATCATAACTGTAAAACAAAAAGTTTGCCTTGAAAAACCATAAAAATTCTCTGAATCCTATATAAATTGGATTCTCAAACTGTAAAAGTACACAAAGCTTGATTGATCTTCACCTACTTTGAGTCATCTTTTTAATTTATACAAAAATTAATAATATGATCAATTATATTATCAGAGATAACATAATTCGGAAACTTATACCAATTGTACTGATACCAATTGTTCACTCCACTAAATATCGAAGTCCAGCTCAGTTACAGCAACCGCAAAAAAAAGTATTTCTTGCTCATTATCTTTTGTAGATACTTCTACATTCTTCTTATTTCATAGTACTTTTTGCTGAACGATTTATTTGTGATTTCGTCAATCAATTTCAAAATGCTGTACGTCAAAAACCTTATATGCAAAGCACGAAATTTTAAAATAAGAGCTGGAACCAGTAGTGACATATGTTATTTTGTGACGATTACAATAACAAGATAAAACATTTTGATAGAAGATCAATAAAATATTATGGTAAATTTTGATATAATATTGACGATGTGCCTTATGACTCATGTCCTTGTGCGCTGTATCTTTCTGTGAATGCACATCAGAATCTTCTAATTTGTTTTAGGTTTTACTAACATTTTTCTTCTTTATGTAAGACTTGTAGCTAAAATTTTAACGATTGTTTTTTTTACTCTATGAAGAAAATTTTCAGTTTCAGTTTCTACTCATACCATATGCGTGGCATAGCATAACCAAGTCTGGTTTTTGCTCCATTTTAACTTCATGAACCAACTGGAATCATTTAGAATAAATTTGCCTCTAGAACAAAAAGGAATATCATTACAAACAAACATGTGAAAAAGTAAGGACGATTTCAAGAATCAAAATGTCCTAACAATAAACAAGAATTATGAAACAAAAGTATTTTAATATCAATAGGAATAAACTTCTTTAGTTAATTTTCTTTCGCATTTACTCAGACTTCCAAATTCTAAGTTGTCCTTGGAGAATTCATCCAGGCCCCACTATTCATAGTCATTTCACTTTATATCAATTCCAATCCTCTTTTCGCGTGTTAAAACGTACTCCAGTAGGCTATGTTAACAAACATAAAACTCAAAAGAACTATAAAATTTAAGATGTCAACGACTCTGCAACTGCAGGGATAAGACGCATAAAGCGAGAGTTGTAAAAACTTTACTGTACCCTAAATTGATATTGTTCTTTCTCAAGTTCGCACAATAGATACCCCAAAATATTACGACAGCTAAACACTCAAGGGTCCATTCCGAACAGATAAAGACAGTTTTATGGCTGCAAAACTGCATCCATCATTGCGTTCGCTGAGGATGATATCCTGTCTACCATGTAGATTAGTGAGTGCGTTTGCTATTAAATCAGAATCCTCAGCGTTTTGGAAAGCTTACGGTTTACTTTGAAGTTCTCTGGGGATATATGACGCATATTCGTATGGAGAAGAAATTAAACTTTTATTTTTCTTGCTCGTATGCTAAACATACAAAGATAAATTTTTGTAAACGTTAAAAACTTTAGCTTCAAAATTGTAAGGATTCTCCGATTTTTAACTATTTGAGAAACAAAATACCACTTTTAAAATTATGTCTACCTATTATATTTACCTTCTTTTTAAAAAATATGATTTAAAAATACATTACATATGAAATAATTATGACCAAGTGTATGCAGTATGCCAATTGTATATGAAGATGATTGATACCTGCAGTGCACATGAATAAATGAAATTTGGCTTAATTTTATGCTGCAACTGCAGTTTTCTGCCAAGTTTTGCATAAAATTCGTCAAAGTGAAGTCTGTCTAACCAGGCGCAATTGCTCAATAATAACAATAATACCAGCAAACAACAACAATAAATACGCAAAAAAATGCCATAATAAACCAGAAACGCTAAAAAAATTCTTACAAGAAATTTAACAAACATTTTTCTCTCTAGAATTGTTGATCTGTATAAAATTTTGCGCCATATGGAACATTCAATTGATAATCTATCAATAACCTTATTTGTGTGTAAGAAACCCTAGAAGCTATACAAATGAAATTTTCTGTATTGTTTTCTCATCAAGAATATAAATATGCATCAAAATTTGAATTCAGTTATTGAATTGGCAAAGCATACTCACTCTTCTTCCTTGTACTCAGACACACAAAACAAGTTAGATTTCGCATATATATTAAAAGGCTTGATAAACCCAAACTATTACTTTTCCTTCCTTCATTACATTCTTTCATCCTATTAATAAATAATCATAATTTCTTCAAGTAATTTTAAAAAACAAATTCGAAGTTGATAAAATAGAAAATTTATAGATCGTGGTATTTTATACTTCAACTACAAATGTATCTAATATAATTGCACTAGGAAAAAGTATGTATTAAATAATTAAGAAGGATGGTATATTCATTTGAAATTAAATTAAATTGTAACCTTCATGGTACTGGATTCTTTTATCTGCAAATTCTCAAAAACAATGTTTTTTAGGAAATAGAATATAGATCAAAACATTTCTAAGAAACACAAGTGCGAGAATCTAAGGTGAAAAAGAATTTAAAAACATTTGAATGGACAATAAAGTTTTAACATTATGTATGGCAATCTATAAATCTAGAAAATCAGTTGATACCTGAATTTATTTTAATTATCTGAGTGATGCATTTACGCACGCTATCAAAAAAGTACAAAGTGTATTCCAAGAATTAAAATTCCTTTCAAACTGAGTTATTGAACTTAAGATAATAAAAGTAGAAAATCATTAAGAATCTAATTTAGCTATTAAATTTTACGTTAGAAATCCACTCTCTTAAAAACTTCTGATGAAAACTATAACCGTTCATCATCAAAATTCTTCAAAATGCAGCATGCGTGATTGTATTGAAATCATTTAAATTCCACACTAACCTTTCCTTGATAAAAGATAAATCCCTGAAATGTTGATACTTGATGAATTTGTATTAAAATCCCATTTCAGACCGGTTTCCTTTAATCGCTTGGCAATCTATTAGCATTTGGAGACTTTCCCATCGTGTATATATTATTAAAATATTCCCCCTGCTTTGCGTGCCATTTTAAGCGATACAGAAATTCCAATCTCTTTCTTCTTAGATAAACCCTAATAAAAATACAACAATGAAACAATCTCTTCGACTAAATATGGTTGATGATAAGTAATTGTTCGGAAGAGATAAGCTCCGTTAGCTGTGCAAATTATCACCAATAACCCCACCCTTCCAGTTCTGCAATCCTCCTCCTCACTGAGATTATTTCTTCACTGGAACTGTGGTCTGTCCTTTTATTGTTCTTTATTGGAACAGTTCAGGTTGGAAACTTCATTAATTATTTAATTAATGCTTCCAAAAGCGCCAAGAATTGCGTAAATGCTAAATGTGTCGAGGTACTAATATTGGTTGAAAGCTCTCCTCTTCCTACTAGAGTTCAACGATTTTATATCAGCATGTCATTGGTTGGGAGAAGGTTCGAGCTCTGTAATAAGCTCCTCGCTCTGCGTATGTATTTGAAGAGGGGGGAAGTCAAGGATGTAAATAACCGGGTATTGAATTATGCGCATTTTGGAACAGAACCCATTGTCCGATGAAAATGGAATTCTCGGTATGCTGACGTTTCGCCCTGTTATAAATACCTGGAGAGGGACTTCCAAATTTGCCATTAAATGCCAGCTTCCTACTGTCTGCTCCCAAGTTATGAAGGAATGTAAATTTGGAGGTTCGCTGGCGTGTAAAGCGTCGTTGGGGAAAAACGTGGAAATATGTAGAGCCTTTTCAAGTTTAGGCGGTGGACACAAAAAAGTGCTAGCATTTTTAAAAGGCGAATATTTTCAACAGTCACTAGTTTTTAATGATGCTAGAGTTTAAGAATTCGGCACTGCTTTTTCAATTAAACAGAAAGAATGAAGTTAATTTATAAAATGTTTACTAGAATGCGTGAAGTTGATTTATAAATGCATGTGCATAGCTTCATCAAAAAAGAACAGGCGTTTTTAAGAAGTTGCAACGTGGGATTTTAACTAATGCTGAAGATAAAAATTTGTAATTGAATAAACTAATTTTTTGACTCCATCAGTTGCTGCATTTCCTTAATGGTTTTTCCCTTTTTTTTCTTTGGTTCAAACAGAAATAATCTTGCAACATTTAGTAAATAGATTTATTTAAATTGTTGGTTTCATAATAAAATTGAAATATTAAAAAGTGTCTTAAAGTACGGTTTATTAGTGTCCTAAAATAAATACTTTTTTAATTACAAATTTGAGAAAAGGAAAAAAATCATAAAAACATTAGGTTCTAAGATAAATTCTGTAAATAGAATAAAAACTTGATCACAATCATAATTTATTTTAAGTTTTAGTAAATCATTTTAACAAATCCTTCTTTATATGTTTTATTGGATTGAATTTTACAATCGCATTGTTTCCAGCTCCTCGTGCTTTTACAATTTTTTTTTCCATTTATTTCCAGATTTATTTATTATTTGGGGGAGGAGTTAACTTTTTTCTATATTTTAGTAAATTAGAAATGAGGACTGCTTTTAAAGAATTATTTAATTATTTTCTACTTTTTTAGTATATTTCCTAATTTCTTAGTATAAGTTTTATGGAATCTTATTCTTGATTATTTCAGCAATTCTCAAACGATAGCGCTTTTATATGAATTAAAATTTGAATTAAATTTAAATCAATTAGCTATTAACCGATTGGTGTATAAATTAATACTGATGTTTTATAATATTATATTGTTATAAATAACATAAAAATTAAAAACTTTAGTACATGTGGAAGTACGAGGAAAATCTATTAAATGACTTCATCGTCACAAATATTGCAAATGAAATAAGCAAGCGAAACTTCTTCTTAATTTAACTAAAAAATGTAAGTATATATGTAGGCTCGAAAAATAACATTTTCAAGCTAATATGAGAGTTTTTGTCAATGCCAAAATTATAAATTCGTGATTAAATAAGCTAACTGTTTGAAATTTTATTTTGCTGAATGACCTTACTATTTGTTAAAATGAAGACATAAAATCTATTATTCTCTGAAACTTATGCTCTTGCAACTAAATTAAAAACATAAAGCTTACTTTCTAACTCTTATGAGCTTCTTCTTCAATCAAATGTTACACTTATTTATGCAAGATTAAATGTAGACCAATAAGTGCAGGCAATCATAAAATTAATTCGTTTCATTAGGATTACAATTAGACTTCACTTGCTAAGAGATCTTTTGAAAAAAAATTATTTGTATTTAAATATAAGGAAATATGTAGAATTAAAATTGATTTTTTCTGTTGGGTCTGCCACAACAAGTCATTTTTTTTCTTCCTCACGTAAAATTAATTCTGATAAAAAACTGAAAACTGAAAGAAAATATGCCTTTATGACTTTTTTGTTTTAAGTATTTTATATAAAATTCTCAGTGCTCTGATCAAAGATTTTATTCAAAACTAACCAGAAACATTTTTCTCTGCTATTAACATTTTATATAGTCTTTGTTGTATTTTTGAATTTTTTTATATAAGAGCAAAAAAGAACTTTTTTAAGAACAATAATAAAGCTATAGTTTTTAACTCATTTTTAAAATGCATTAATATTATAATATCACATCATGGGCTCAAAGCAGCTTTGAAAAAATAAATAAAATTCTTTTATTGAAAAACAGGTTTGTTTCTTGACATCATTATTTTCATTGGATATATGCTATTAAATCAAACTTAATCTTGTCATTTCTTAGAACTATGCTTTTCTTCATCTTTATTTGTTTAACGAATTTTAGATGATATTAGGATTATAATCAAAGGAATGTTTCACTAAATTTTTTAATATTCCTGAAAGAGCGTATTCTTAAAGTCATAATTTACTTTATCCTTCCTTTCAAATAATAGTTTTGTTGTTGTTTATTCCTTATTTTTCTAACTAACAATATGATGGGCAAGGCATTTCTTGGGAAGAATTTCAAATAATTCTAAGAGATCTTCAGTTATCTCATAAAATAGAATAAGTTTCATATACAAGAAATTAAATATATATTTAATCTTAACATTCAATGCACAACCCATTAATAATTTTCTAATATATATGTTTATAATAAAAAAATATTTTTATATAAAATGTTATGATACACAAAATCTTTTAAATGTCAGTAATTTTATTTACTTTTTAAATGAGAATATTTTAACACAAAATAATTTTTTGCAACCACTAGCTTTAACTGTACCAAACTTTTTTAAAAACGACAGAGACAAATTTTTTTCGTTGTCAGTTGATAGTTCTGAGAGAACTTATTTTTTAAATTTGATTATATATTGCCACTGGCAACTCAGATACAAATCTAAATTTTAGATTCTTATGTAACTTGGAGGAAATACATAAGATAGACACCAAATAGCATCAAAATATTAAGATATCAAATGTTATGAACCAAATGACGAATTCGTGGTAGTTGCAATCATCGTATGGCGACAATTCTAATCATTGCGAACAAATTGAGACAGTTAAATGACCTTGGTGGCTTAGTAGAAAGTTCCCTGGCTTCGGAACTGGAAGGTTTCTGGCTCGAAACCTGATTACACCAAAGACCCTTCTTTTATTCTGCCCTGGTACACTGAAAAGCAAACGAAGTGTCTAAACATCACCCCATCCATTCTAGGGGGAACCTGAGGAAAACCCCGTCATCAATCATCTGACTGTTGTGCAAAATTACGGAATGTCTTCCAAAATAGCATATGTGTTGCTTCAAAACAGAGCACTAACAAAAAGGAACTTCAACATTCAAAACATGTTTGAGTAGAAAAATATTCTTTTTCATTGAAGTTTAATCTAGGACATTTAAGTCTTTTCAAAGAAATTGTGTGAGTCAAATCCTATAGTAAGGTACCGGTTTTGGGCTGGAAGACAATCTTAAAAACTTTCTTTTTAATGGACGTTAATACTTGAAATAATTTTATGCATTTAATATTTTTAATATTCGTTTCTTATAATCTATAAAATTAAACTATACCTTGTGTCTGTTTTGTCGATATTTATAGACATAATTTGTACGTAATGTGGTTGTTTTTGAAAATAACAGATTTTTTATAGTAGACTTTGTCAGTAGATTTTAAATCTTTTGCTAATTTAAAATCCTTCAATATCAACTATGACCATATCTTCATGGTTGCTCCCATAAGAAATATATATAAAGAAAAGGTGCTGCAATCGGGGGGAAAAAATCTGAAATCGAGATTTTGAAGAATATCCATGTTTTAGATCACTAAGAGTTTAAAAAACGCATTTTTTAAATTATAGCTGTCGACATGCACTTTTGCATGCATGTCAGTCGAATAACTTCAAAATGCAATAATATAAATAGATTAAATTTGATATGTGATTTTGTGACCACAATTCTAATTCCGTGTCAGATTTTGGTTTTAATCTTTCCGAAATAAGGTGTTCAAAATATTTGTGTACTAATTTCATGCCAGGTATTAATCACGAAAAAAATAATTTCTAAAAATTGCACGATATTCTCAGTAAAAATGCTAAATTCATATTAACAATGCGTGTTTCGTTACTAAAGTACACCAATGCTAGGCTAGGCATCCTTGGACTTGTCCAAAGTCTCCAATTTCATTCGGTACAAAAGAAATATTGTGGTTTCTATTGGCACTTGCCCTGTACAAGCTCACTATTAAATCCAATATACGTTTCTAGTTTTTAATAGCTACAACAAGGAGCAAGAGTACGTCTTAGTTATTCACGCATCACATTCACTTGCACGACCCTTTTTTAGAGGACTGAGGAAGAGCAGTCTTGCCCGAACCCGGACTGGAACCCAGGACGCCCAGATCACGGGAAGACGCGCAAACCCTATGCCAGGATGCCGGCCGAAGGGAATAACACCTTTATTAGAGAGTATGTCAGAACGTTTTGAGGAAACCACCCCCGCTGACTTGAGATACTATTGAAATATTCTGAAAAAATTTCAAATGTCATCTAGTTTTATCCTTAATGTGATTCGGTTGGTGACCAGTAATCGATTTCAGTCGTGGACACACTCCCACATCGCGAACGCTTGATTCGGTATTAATTTCCATTTCACTCCTCGAACAGTACAATTCATACAGAATAGGAGATATTCAGAACTAATCAATCCGAAGAGAAGAGAATGTATCTGAATATTGATAGTGATACTAACTTATCATTTGGAAGATTTATTTATAACAGGTATTTAATCTTTAACAGGATTGCTAATCACAGTGCAATCAGTAGCTTAAACAGACTTTGATTACATTAGGAATTTTTCTTAAATATTTTCTTTACTTATACTTATTAGTTTTTTCCTAATTAAAATGATAAATTATTTTCATATCCCAAATGAATTTTGAAAGCATCGAAATAAAATTTTAGATAATATTAATTTTGAAAATTGAAACTCCTCCTAAGAGTCAGGGTGCGGTCTTTGAAAAAAGCTATAAAATTCTTGCATTATTAAATTTTTGCTTAAAATATATTAAAAATCACTTACGAGACAAAAATATATCAGCTAAAAGCCAAAAAGAATTTGAAAATTATAAGAAACATTTTTATATTACTATTATAAAAGGGTATAAAGTAAATAACTTCTCTTTTAGAAGTGCATCCAAATATTTGTTTATAAATTTGCTGATAACTTAAGAAATATAAAACCTAGTTCTTGAATTAAGCTATATCTCTATAAAATTTTAAATACCAGGATTTAATTGGTAAATATAATGAGATTTTCATTTTTTTTTCACTTTAAAAACCTTAATTGTACAACCTTTTTTAATCGCAATATGTCTTATTCTGTAGTTTAGAAACTACAGAACAAACAGAAATCATGTTACAATTCATTTATTTTAATCATATAAAATAAATATCATGCAAATATTATATATATTTAATTATGTGATATACTTATTTATATATTATTATATATATTTACACCATATATACAATTTATATATATAATATAAATCACTTCAACGAAAAATCTGCACTAAATTTTAATTCAGATTCCTCATAAGAAAATTCTGACCAAATTTTAAATTTGTGTAAATGACGTATAAACATGAAACTTCGGCTTTTTACTGATTTAACATTTTTACAAAGCTTCTGTTGATTTAATTAAACAGAAAATGGAATGGGATCAGGAAATAAGAGAATATTTTAAAATGAAGTTAATATGAGCTAAATTTAGATAAAACTTTGGAAATTAATTTGGATATAAATTAGGTGTTAAAATATCTTTACATATATATTCGATAATTTCACCATAAACAAACTTTTCAACGTAGTCTTTTCAAAAAGGAAAAAGAATCATAATCAACAAAACATTCGACACCAAAACTCCTAACTAAAGTTTTATATTTTAGCTCCAAAACATCATTTTTGAAACCATGTCCGTGTCTTCAGTCATTGAACATGATAACTCAAAAGCGTAATGAGCTAGAAAGACGAAATTTAATATGCCATCAAAATTGTCGGTCCAATTTTTGATCAAAACCGTCAAAAGTCTTATAATAATAATAATTCAAACTGTTCAATAAGAGAGTTGAACTTCGACTTGAGGTTTCATTACTCAAATTATAGATCTATATAAAAATTTTGTCAATCAAATAGTCGACTGTTTGACTGTGTGGGAAAATAATTAAAATATATAGCGAGTGGGATAAATGAAATTTTGATTTTGATCTTAGAAAAAAAAACTGTAACACAATGACAAATTTTGAATCCAATTGGTCAAAAGGAAGATGTCTAAAATGTATGCTCATACATATTTGTTATACTATGAAGTGAAATATCAAAAGTGTCATATTGCGTAAGCAGGAGAGAAACTGAAATGGAAATATGTTTACCTAAAGTATTTATTTTATCCGATTTTATGCTTCAGATTTACACATTTAATCCTTATGCGTCACATTTATATAGGATTGAACCTTTTATTTAAAAAATTAAGGTTGTTAATTAAGCATTCTTTTTTGAAATTTACAGGTTAATAAAGGAAATATACTTCATAAACTATGAAGAGATAAAGGGCACTTATTTAAAATTGATTTTCTCACAATTTCCGAGGTTTGTTTCGGAATTTTGCACAATTAAGCTTTCTTGATGATAATATAATCTTTTCATAATTCAAATATCAGTTAAGAAATCAATTTAACATTTTTATTCCGATTCGAAAGCTGTACTTTATTCTGATTTTTTTTAAATAATTTCAAGATTCATAATATTTATTATTCTGCATTACAAATTAAAGACTTAACAAGCTGAAAAAATTATAAGAAAAATTTTACTTTTCAGATCATTAATAAAAGTGTGTTTTTAAAAACTATTTCTGTTAGATTTATTGATTGGAGTGATTGTCTGAAAATACGATTTGGATAAATCAGTAAAAAGTGTATGCCATGAGAACTCACATGTTTTAAAAATGGAATTACTGTAAATTCGGTTGTAAACTTTAATTTGAAAATAAAGCTATAGAAATTACCGCACAAAAGAAAACAAATTTTTCGTGTAACTTCAAATGCACAGTAATAACGTGATAATCATCACAGATTGTGCAAACGACTTCAGTTTTTATCTTATTTTTTCATTTAAATGCATAACTATTACTTCCATAATAGTACAAATTAAAGATATTAATGTAATTTATTACCTCAAAGAATTAATTCAAAAATCATTAATTTATTCAAATTTATATTTATTTCAGACCGAGCAAACATTTACATGACTAGCTAATTGATTAGATTGATTTTTCAAATAAAAATCTATTAAATTATTGCTTTGGTTTTATGTCAGGATGTTTTGTTACTTTTGCTGAACTTTAAGCTTCAAACCTGTGAACTGTTACAAATGTGCACACGCTACACCAAATTCGTATACATCACCAGGAAAAACAGATTATGTGGTGTGAATTGTGATATCATTCTGAGATGAGACCCAAGTCAATAAATACGAAACTAAACCCCAAGGCTAAAATTTTCTAAATGTACAATTGATAATCCTAATTTTCAAAGGTAAACATGCAACCCTATATATAAGTATGTGTAACCATTTTGACACTATTTTGTTGTAAGTGTTTTCTCGCTTTTACTTTCTCGTATACGAAGTATAGATAAAGTATTGACAAAAAATTCGAACTCGACATTTTGACGAGTCTCCAAATTTTAGATCACCCTTTGGTTATTTAAAAAAATATTTTTCTGAAAACGTTTATCTGTTTTTCCGTCTGCCTATGACAAATATAATTCATAAACGCTTGGAACCAAGTAAATGAAATTTAGAATACGGATTTTAAATCCAATTTGCAGATTTTTATCAAAGCTCAGCAAAATCCGTAATTTGTCTGTCCGTCTCTTCGAATATGTCAACACAATAACTGCAAAACGAAGACAGATAAAATTCGGCACATATATTTAATACCTATAGTGTAGACACCTATCAAAGTTTTACCCAAATCCAACAAGAAATTGACAGTGTGAATTTTTGTATTTTCGGAAACATATAAAAGTGATAACTCAAAAACGCCAACACTTAAATATACTGAATTTGGTATGTGTTTTTCTGACCACAAGTGTAGTTTTGTGCGAAATTTTTTATTTTAATCGGGTGGAAAAACTCATTTAAAACACAAATTCAATTTTTCAATACTATTAACCGCTTGCCAGAGATTAATCGCCTATTATTCGGTGAAAGATTCAATAAAAAAGCTCAATTTACACAAATATTTCCTAAATATTGAATGCCAATGCCAAGTATCTGGCAGAACGCCTCTGTTATAGAGAATGTTTAATAAAGTTCTAGTTTAAGTAAATCTGACCTTATTTGGATGTTAGGGTCTAGTAACCCTGTATAGAATCAATAATTTTGCAATATACAGTGTTTGCAATCTCTTTCGCCCATGGACTGTTCTAAGGCTGTATTACTTTTTTCGTTTTCATTACTTTTTTTTTCTTTAAAAAAAGGTTTTTTAAAACATAATTCTATTGGTATATTCAAATGTAAAAAATAAAATGTTAAAATAATTCAATCTATTTCGTTAACATTAGATTTTAGATAATACAGCCTCAGAGCAATCCATGGGTCACGCAGCAAAAGAGATTGCAAACACTGTGTATTTCAAAATTATTGATTCTATATAGATCATAGCATCAAAATATATCATCTACTAGATCATAACATTAAAATAAGGTCAGATTTACTTAAAGTAGCAGGAGTAGTTTCCTCAAAACTTTATTAAACATACTATCTAAAAGAGATGTTATTCCAGAGAATGCCTTGCATGGCATGCAACAATAAAATCGTGTTTTTAAAAAATTCGCTTTCATTACTTTTTTTCCTTTTATGCTTCAAAATGTTTCGTAATTCATTATTATAAATAATAGGGAATCTTGAAATTAGTTTGTTCTCAGATTCTTCACAAATGATACTACTCATAAGGAAAAAGTAAATTTATCAGTTATCCAGCAATTATACTGTAAGTATTAAAATACTGTATCATCTCCGGAAACACACAACTGTACAAAATTTCAGAGCTCTTGCACAAAAAGAAGATAAATAGATAACAATATTCCATGTTTACAAATAGAAAATAAGTTAAAATAAGTATAAACCTGAAATCTATATACCTTTATAAATTATAAATATCTTAGTAACAATCTACAAACATTAGTCTTTATATGAATAGTTGCGGCATATATTCGTCCGTTTTCAACACGCACATCTTTATTCCAAGTTTATCCAACCCAAAAAGCAGCTTCTAAGCACATATTAGAACGTGAACCCTTACGCCACGATGCTTCTAGCTACCTTAATTTTGAACTCAGTTTATATCTGTCGTATCCGGTATCCGGCATCTCTGTTTCCGTAATCATTTCTCAGTGAGACTTAAACCAGTCACTTTTAATATCTATAGGTTGGCCCTAACATTTCATCGGATCTCGTATCGTGTAGCTCGCCTCGCTGCGAGAGAAAGGTTTCTCAAACTACTGTTAGAGTGATAAACTTGGCTTAACACCGCATCTCCGAACTGCCATTTCTCTAAGTAATCAACTAGGTAAGAAGAGATGCATCAGTTCAAAATTAAAATTTCACTCAGACTGCTTTTAGGAAACGATGACTGGTGAGTAGTAACGTAAATGAAAATTGGAGATTTTAACGCCAATGTACAAAAAGTTAATGATACGATAATTTGCATGAGTAAGAAATAAAGAAGTTTGGCAGGTGCCACTAGGAATAAGCTTTTTAACATGATCAGATCAATTGATTTAATTAAAATCTCACCATTATGCTAACTGTAATTTCAATTATTTAAGCATATTATATTAGTATAGAGAAGTTAATTAATTTTTATTTTAAAGAAATTATTGATTGATTTTTATGCTGTATTCGACAATATTTTAGGATCCAACGTTTTCAAAGTGGAAAATGCCTTTTTGTGAGCAAAGTCCTAATTACTTCTCTTCAATACAATACAGAAGAGCTTTAAGCGAATAATCAAGAAACTCAACAAAACATTTCCTGTTTTAATTAGGTGATTCTTCACTTAAACATTCTTAACTAATGAACTGAATTTAAGCATCAGACTACGGATTAAATATTTAAAATTTGGAAGGATAGACGTAAACACAAAGACTTTTTTCAGGGAAACACATTTAAATCTGAATAAAAGAAAGTTTGCAACATCATTGCATTAATTCCCCATATGCTTTTCCAAGGGATTAATTTTAAAATAAAAACTGGGCACATATGATGTTTTACAAAGTTCTCTTAGCCAGTTCTTCACGGCATTCCACCAACTAATTCTTAGTATATTTGGTTTTCCTTATTTAATCTTCTTGATTTTGATGACGCTGATGAAGTAGAGGAAGTAATTTAAATTAAAAATCACAGTCATTGTAGAGTGCTCCTTTACAGAAGAAAACCATAATGCATGAGAAAGAATAATACATAATACTATTCGTCACACCTTTTTGGTCTCATTGAATTATTGGTGAATAGGCAGAGTTCATACTGCTATCTAATTTAGCAGTACAAAATTAGACCCTATTTCACGCAAAAAAAAAGTTGTGTAAGTAATTTAAAACCAAAACTTCATTATTTTCCCGTTGCATCTTATGATTTTTTCTGGTAGCATAATCTCAGAAAACTTTGTCAGAAACCAATATATGATTTCTTGCTTTTCAAAACCAAATAGTTCTAAAGATCTGAAGAGAAAGAAATGAAGAAAGCTAAATGCTTTGCGTCCAGTAACATTTTATGATCAACCGTTAGAAATCACTTTTAATTGTTTAAAGAAAAATAAGTAATTTAGTTTATTTTGTAAATCAATCTTTATTTATTATAATGATAATAGTGGAATTATAATATTAAAAATATATAGTTAATCTAAAATAATAATTTTTTTCTATCGAATTTTTTGACAAAAAACTCTTTGTTGAATTATATATCCAAACAATTCGGGGCATTTTTAATAGCATTTTAGTCATTCTATACTGAAAATTATACGAATCATTTTCCACTTTGAATAAACCCCCTTTAAAACAAAAAATAAGAATGATTTTTCAAGATTGATTAAAGCGTACATGAATGAATAAATATTATGACTATCATATGTTTTAAAAACTTAACTGATCTTGAACCTCATATACACATACATTAAACATTTTAGTTACAAAAATCCCAATTCATCACTTAATCACTATGTTTTGGTTATATTATTCATTAGCTTAAATTTGTTCCCTCTTTAAGGCACAGAAAAAAAATATCCCGTGTTAATAAACACTTTTTCATACATTAAAAGTTTTTATTTATAAAAAGTATTATCTATACAAAAATTTGATATCTATATATATATAGTATTTTTCATATATTGATTCATAATGTATTTTTAATTCCATTTTAATGTTGCAAGAAAATCCTGGTCTTGCATTCGTAGCTCTAAATAATGTTGTATTATGGATCTTAAATAATAAAAATGTTATAAATATAATGACATATATAATAAAACTTAGTAAAATTTTCTGCCATATCTTTCCGAAACCATCATAGATGCTCTTGCTGCTAAATAAAATTTGTTGTACAAAACAACAGAAATATAGCTAGCATAATTCCTATTTTTTGAAATTTAATTTGAATGTTGAAAAGTAAAACAGCTTGAAGCTTATGCAGTTTACCATAAACGACGTGATGGAAAGACATTATGGTTCTTTTTTATTTGTGTGTTTGTTAATTTTTTTTTGTAATTATTGCTTATCTAATTTCGAAAAAAGGGTATTAACCCTGTACTTTCCAAAACACAGAATTTTGAATCACAACTGCCTTTGATTTAATTTTTCAGTTTATTTCTTCAATTCTAAAGATTTTCAATAAATTATTTATCCGGCTACCGTTTTAAAATATCATTTTAAATTTTTTAAGCATTTTAGATGTGGAAAAAAAAAACATAGCTGTAACCATGATTGACATAACTGCCATCCATCTCCACTCACATGCCAAAGAAAAGTAAATTACAAGAAATAAAGTCATTCTTTTTTTAACAGCCTCGTAGATTATCTTAAAAAATGAACACCTGCAATTAAAAATCAACTCAACTATCGCATTAGTGGGCAAAAACAGCTGCTCTAAAAATCACCAGCCTGCATCCAAAAGCTAACACGAGTGAAACAGCGCATTTACCGAAGGAACAGTATGAGCGACTGATTCCAAATCGAAAAGAAAAATAAAAGGGAGGCTTCTCGTTGAAGAAGAAGAAAAAAAACCTGTGTTGTGAGGCAAAGATAAAGAAAAAAAGGAAGAAGAAAAGGAGGAAATGGAGGGGTTAGGGGAGAAAATGGAATGCTACTCAGGATTTTGATATCGAATTTCCGATAATATCCAGCTTTGGGCGGAAGCAAAAATGCAAACTAAACAGCGAAGAAACGTTTGATGTTGCGGAAACTCACCCTCAAATTTCTTTCTTGTTTTTTCCTCGGATATTTTCAGTTTTCTTTGCTATTTTTTTATATTTCTTTATTTTAATGTTCCGTAGAAATGTTATTGAAACGAAGAATCGAACTTTTCCTTCCAATAGATGATTGTTTGTACAACAATAGAAGCGCAGGTGATGCTTTGAGTCCTTTTATCTTTACGAAGCACTGACTAAATCTGTCATTTTCTAAGCCACCGAGACACAGTTCATACATATCTGTAATGCTTTTAAAATATAATACAAGGAAAAATGTTGAATAAAGCAAGAGCTATTTTTGTACAAGAATAATCATAGATATCATTCAAAACCGATAATTATCTTTCATAAATTAAATACAATAAAAATAATTTTGTGTGTGTGAAAAATGTTTAAATATTTTTGTTTTAGGTACTTTTTACTTTCACTCCCTTATATATATATATATATAAATATAT